>BQNB010050188.1:0-41637 GCA_026074375.1 Tanacetum coccineum | reverse complement strand
ATGACTAAAAAGGACAATCCATATGTGTAGTGAGCAATGTTTTAAAAACCGGTTTCCAAATTGACCCGACCGAGCCATCGGGTCACGATTCAACCTGTTTAACCGGACCCGACCGGTTCACGGTTCAACCGCCCGGGTCAACCTGGATTTTAAAACAGTGGTAGTGAGTAAAATATACAAATTACAAATTATTCTTAAGCATGAGATACAAGCTAAAATTTTCAAAAATACATACTTGGGCTTTGATATTATATACAGTAACAAAACTTGTGAATAAGATATTTAGGGTATGCATCTTATTTTGTTAGCTGCTTTCATCAAATATATTTTTGCTCTCTTCACCCTATTCCGGCAAACTATACACGTCAGAGTAGTTTTCTAAACAGAGCACGTCCTTATTTTGTTAGCCGCTTTCATCAAGAAAAATAAATGTTTGTGGGTGATAATTGTAGGTATTTTGGTAATTTGTTCATATACTCAAAATCGCGTTTGCAAAAAGCATGGCCGGAGTTGCTTTTGCAAAACTGCGTTTTGAAGCTTTGAAAACGCAGAAAATCGCTTTTTGGGTCATTTCACCCAAACACTCCTTTTGGATTATACGCGTTTTTCAGACGTGATAATCAGATAATTTGATGAAAAACGCAATGCCAAACACCCCCTAAATTGATCTCGATAGTGACCAATTATATCACAGACGATCAGCCTATACGATAGTGAAGGTCAATTTATGACAGGATCAAACACTTAATGTATTCGACTCCCAATGATCGTAAAGAAAAAACACAAAATAACATTAGGTGTTTTATCAAGTAAAAGTTTTCTAAAAACATAATTGTATCATACTGGATCACGTATATACAAAATAGCAATTTCAGTTAACCTAAAAGTGATGGTGATATTAAGAAACTTCGGATTTGTACGATTGAAATTAAGCAAAATTAATACAAATGTTAACGCATAATTTTATCACTATGTTTTGTTGTAATAAGTGACACCACCAGAATAAATATTCATCACATAGCGGTATCATACACAACAAAATTTGTACTTAAGCTTGACACTCTAGAGATTATAGGGTCATATGAGTTGGATCCATCATCCTTGTAATAACTTATATCTTCTGATTAACAAATAACGATACACAATAATAGTTAAATCAAAAGTTTCAAACTTCAATAGCCATGAACATTAGTTTCACATAAACTTATATTAAAGAAACAGTAGATCCAAAGACTTTCATGTACAAATTGATGACCATAAAATCATTAGTAGGCAAATATAGTTTTAGTATATGTAAGCATATATTATGATCACTTTTTAAACCATGCTCGGATGCCACATGTAAACGTCTTCTCGCCGATTAAAGAAGCCTCCTTTCTCACAATTTAAAGTTACTTAATTTTTTTTATGATTTAGGTCCAATTATTATTGAGTCATAATTTGCAAAAAATTGATTTCCAATTAAACCCCATATTTTAATCAAAGTTTCTTGAAACACTATTATGTAGTAAAAATTATCCCAATCAGACGTGCGTTTGGAAACGGCAAAAATAAACGTCATTTGAAACAATTCTTTGAGGCTGTTGTGCAAGAAGAATTTAATGGAAAGCAGCAAATGGGTTTTCTATGTGATTTATGATGTCATTTGCTTCGGTCCATAATTTGTTATATGATTCAAAGAGTTGTTTGTACCTGAATCGCAAACTTGTTTGGTAGAGAATCGTGTCTCGGGCGGGTTTAAGTATAGTGAATCACTCGATACTTGCAGTAACTTTGATATGCTGAACGATTATGATGGGGTAAATGGTTTTCTTTCTGCTGCTGCTTCAAATTATGCAGAGTCTGAGGGACGGTTGTCATTTTATGATGTGGAGGGAAGTCATTTCATAATTTTTTTTTGGCAAATTTATCCAATTTTAGAAAAACTTTCTTTACAACTTTTTCATGATTCACCCACCTACATACACGGGACCCACCCAACACCAAACCACATCCCAATTAGTGAGGAACACACACACACCCCCCCCTACCTTTACAATTTCTCCTTTATCATTCCAATCTTCTAAAACTTAATTAAATTAATAATCAATAAATTCTTGTGGAGATTTTTTTCAGAATTTTTTGAGAACTTTAAAAAATAACAAAAAAAAAATTATCCTTCTCTCGATTATTTGTCTTTTTATTTGATCTTTATACTATATATAATTTATATATAAGTAATAACAAACATCACAGCGCTTTTAAGCCATGGCTTTAACTCCACTAATAAAGTAAACTTAAGTGAAATTGGGTCAATTATTTGTAACATTAACCATCCTGCAGGGTTACATGTTGTTTATATATTTAAACATCACGTGGCAGGTAAACTTTCGACACATCTCAAAAAGTTTAGACGCTTTTGGACCATATACTTTTATAAAATAATGAAGCTTCGATACTCATCACCACCAGTCATGTTTACTTACCTCTTTATTTGTGACGTTTGTACAAGGTACAAAAGACTCCTTTTAACATAGCAAATTTTTACTAACATACCAGTTTTATATTTGGAAAAGGTAAAGATACCACACATAGTTGAGTAATATAAGGTTAGCTTTAGTTGTCAGTTTTAATTATATTTTTTATTAGAAATGTGTGAATTACGCAATACATTTCAAATGAGAGTTCATATTAAACCATAATTACAAAACACAACTAAGCAACAAAAACAAAAAAACTAAATACTAGGTTCGTCTACAAGATTCCACACTCTTATCTTAAACCTTTCACACAAAAGTCAAAATCTTTAACTTTATAGTTCATAAGTTTCAACCTTGTGTGTGAACTTAATATACAACACTTGGTCCAATCGAACGCAGACTTCCTCATTAAAAAACCTGCTGCATATGTCCGTCTATGAAGTTCTCTCAAAGCATGCAAAGAAAGTTGCCATAAAAGTTCCACAAATCTGCAATTACCATTTATAACAGCAAATTATCTTTTGCGGAAATCTACTTATTACAATAATCACAACTATAAAATTCCGATAAAAGAATCCCGGCCTCTAACAAGATTAATATAGACGTTGATAATAAATAAATCCAAGGAAGCAAGTGAGTATTCGTTTCAATTACAGACAACACAACAACACTAGACATAGATCCAAACGAACTAAATTACACAATGTAAGACTAAATAACGCATTCATTCCAACTTTTTCCACATTAAGAAACAAACCACCAACCTCGGTCCATAACACTTGGCCAGAGAGGAAAGTCTGGAATGACTCTTGGGAAGCGCCCCTTGCGACTCAAGCTCACTTATAATTTTCTGTACAACCTGTCAACCACCAAAACCAAATTAACAACTCCTTAACAACAACAACAACAACCTTATCAAAATCGAACAAAATAAAACCTTGCAAAAATCACTTGACCGAACTGAATCAAAAATCGGCCAAACCTTATCAAAAGCCTATAACAAAAATCATCCGATCAAAATAACATTATAATTGAATTATAAAATAATAAAATTAAAAAAAAACATACTTTAGGGCCTCTAAGCGAAGATAAAATAAAGTAAAGAAGTTGTTCACCCAATTTAGGGTTAGAGAGACGAAACAACCCGACCCGATTAGACCCGATAATTGATGGATCAAGGCCTAGTAATAAACAGTTTGTATACATCGCAGATTCTAACTCTGTTTCTTGCTCCATCGTCATAACCCTAAATTGTTAATGATTTTTATAAAACCGTTTTATGTGTTTTATAGATTTGCGTATGGAAATTCTGACCGTTATTGCATTTTGAAATGAAATAGTCGGCTTGCAAATGTTGCATGAATTAATTTTAAGTTTGACTTGATTTGCCATTTTTAGCCCTTCAACTTTTATCTTATGGTCTTCTTCAATAATTTTCATTTAAAACTCTCTTTTGCTTCATAGTTGCTCCATCATTTCTTGAACGCTACCTTAATAATAAAATAACAAAACACGTAATATTTGCAATAATAATCGAAACTTTGTTATTTATTTTAGAAAAGTGCGGGTATTTCTTATAATAAAACATGTATAAACGTGATTTCATCAATTGATATATATATATCTTAAGATCAGTGGGAACAAATTGGTTATCACTGTATTATGTGGTAAGATAATTCTATTAAAATGAATGAAAAAACTAAGTTTTTAGGAATCTGAAAGATTGTTTCAATCACTTAAGATCTAAAAGATCTAAAACATGTTATAACATCATAGACATCTAAAAGATTGGTTATCACTGTATTATGACCGTTCTAAACACCTTCTATTGTTAAAGTCAACTTTGTAGTGTCATAAGATAAGTTTTAAATTCAGACTTGTGTTAATCATTTCAGAATAACCATAAATTACTTGGTTACTTACATTCTACTTTGTTTATTGTAAGGACTATTATATTTTTTTCACGATGCATTTTCATGTTTCGACGATATCATTTTTAATATGTTATTCATAATTTTCTTAATAACACAAATATGAGTATTTTATATCTCAACACCAAGTATGTTAGAGGTTGAGAGAAGGTTGAAGAACATTATCGTCAAGTATATTTGTACACTGACTTAACGTATTATGTTACTTATGATAGGTTTATCACCTAAGCTCTTATTTGAGTATAATTACCGGTATAGGATTATTTGATAACCTTACAATCAATGATCCTACTTGTGTTCTTCACATTATGTTAAAGGTTTGCTATTCTCATTATTGTGCACATTATGAGATATTATGAGCAAACAACTTATGGTGGATCATGTGAATGGTTTATTTTATTACCATCATGTTTCTTTTTCCATTCATATTCATTATGACTTATGATAATCATTCTTCATTTAGAAGAGCTAATTGTATAATCGGTAGGGGTCCTCCATTAACTGTGATGCAAGTGATTATGCTGTTTTGCATTAGTAATTTTATTTGATCGTGATGAACTTATTAAACCAACAACTTGGCCAATATTAACTAGTACAAAGCATAAATAGGTATACGAACAAGTGGAAGAATGTTAGCGAATATCCTATTTTGATATTAGATATTTCTTTATAATTGTGGCCTAACCTATTTAATGCATTAGTATTGTACATTATATATTGTTGATGTTGATTTATATGGGTAATATTAAGAGTAATTAAATAATGTTGTACATACTATAAATAGAAATAATACCAAGTAGGATAATGTTAGCATATTCCATATTATAGCCTTAATGTCTAATATATTTGTACATAATGTTATTGATTTATTTTAGGTAACAATTAATTAATTACCATAATGTGACTCCTAAATCTTATGAGAGATTTGACTAAATAAGGATTATATTAGGTATTATAATCTTTACCTAAATTAGGAGTTGATCCCTGCTTGACCTCTCTTATAAATAGAGGATTATTCACCTCATAAAAAAATACACACAAACATTATGATACATCACTAAGAAGAGAGGATTAAGTAGAAGATCTTCATCCTACCCGTGTACTTCGTTCATGATGATCTCATCTCTCCTATCAAGTAAGTTTTAATGTTATTTGAACGTTCATATTATAATTATATGTTTCTTGGGATAATTAATCAACCAAAGTATCACATGAGTCATTGTTTAGCGGTAGTTATTATGTCCTTAAGTTTAATCATCTTTTACCTTTTTTTATAAAGGGTTACCCCAATGAATTTTATTAAAATTCTAATAAAAAAATCAATACAATAAAGTACGAGAACCATTAGAGAGCCTAATGGTCTGATTTAAAATCAGAACAACTAAGCAACAAAAACCAAAAACTAAATACTAGTTTCGTCTATCAAGATTCCACTCTATCTTAAACCTTTCCACAAAAGTCGAATCTTTAAGCTTTATAGTCATAAGTTTCAACCTTGTAGTTGAGAACTTAATATCCAACACTTGGTCCATCGAACGCGACTTCCTCTTAAAAACTCTATTGTTTCTCTCTTGCGAGATGAAGTAAACAGTAGCACCAAAAAGATTTTTAGCTACGACTACCTTAGCCCAACGCAAGTGGGCTATCTACTTAATTAACAGCCACCACAACTAATTTTTTTAGAAAATACACCCTACGCGCATTTATAACTAGTTTTATCTATAAAAAAGAGTATTATACCAATCCGAAACTTCACCCATCAACCAATAGAAACATTCCCTTCAGCCTCACATAGATCGCAATCCAATGGTCCACATTCACTCCCCAATCCTTTAATCCAACGAACCAAAACACACTCAAACAAACACAAAAAAAAGCCTCACTCAACCAAACCAGTATAAAAACACCCACTCCCCACATTCACAAATCACACATCCAAATCGAAACTAGTTTTTAAATAAAAAAGAGAGATGTCAAAGGAGGAGCGAAACGACATCTTGTAAATACATGTTAGATCAGATGGCTGCAACCAACAGGTCTTCCTTAAACTAATATGTTAATTCTAAATACATGTTGATTAGCTGCATTCACTACTACAAAAATTAGAATAAAGCCCCCCTCAAAAGCCCGGTTTAAAAGAAAAACGACATCTTGGTTTATTGTTGTTAACGGTTTATTGCTAATTAAGCTAAATGGGAGGGTGTCTAAAAGAGTCTTTTAAGGTTGGTAGGATGCTTTCATTTAGCTGTTTAATTATTAAAAAAACGTTGTACACGGTAGTCTACATTTACTTAGGGGTAATGTTCTAGCTCCTTGATACTAAGTAACGTTATTTGAAGTTGAATACAAAGAATTGTTAAAAAAAAGATACAAATTCATTAAAAATCCCAACATTTAGCGTCGTTGATAACCATAATATGTACAAACTTGTCAATATAAAGGTAATATTTGTTCAAATTGCAAGTCTGCAAGCTGAGTACAATATGACCTCTCGGTTCTTAGTACCTTAATGAAGCATGCACCATATAAGCATGAGTTTAAGTGATTTAGGTAGATCATAAGTTTAAGTGATTCATGTTGTTGCCTTTTTAGCTCAAAGTAAGCTACATACTAGACAAAGGTAACTGAGTTATATGTAGCTTACTTTGAGCTAAAATTGCAACAACATGAATCATTTGAACTAATGATCTACGTACGTGTTTGTGTATAGTATGCTGTAGTTTTAGGGCTAAAATGACTATGGAAGCTAATAGGCGTATATAAATGTTTTTATAACGTTTTTTTGTAAGTGATTGTTGTTTATTTAGGGCTTTGTTATCTTTCTATATCTGTATGTGATGTCATGAGTTAGCTCGTTATCAGATCAATAGGTGTATGTTAGTTTGTGTATGGTATGCTGTAGTTTTAGGGCTAAAATGACTATCGAAGCTAATAGGCGTATATAAATGTTTTTATACCTGCTTTTGTTATCTTTGTATATCTGTATGTGATGTGCTAGAAGAGTGACACTATTTAAAACTAAATAACGTTACATATCATATAACAAAAGACACAGTGTTACCTCTTTTTCATAAACTTATAACGTTTTGTGTTTAAGTGGTCAAGGCCATCAAAATTCATGAGACGGCCCTGGAAGGATCCATGAGTGAGAAAAGACTTTTATTTTATTTCATCCCCTAATTTATCCCTGGAAGGATCCATGAGTGAGAAAATTGTTGTCTGAACTACAACATGGAAGCATTCCTTGATAGAGGCATCGAGATTAGTCAAGTCTGCCACGTAAGAAGATTTATTGTGTCCTTTGGGTAACCCTCCCACACAAAGCACTCTAATGCAATACATTATACATGTATAAGTGTGGTTGCCCTATAAGATGAGTTGGTGGAGCAACCTATTAAATGAAATTTATAACTTCATATTTATATCATTGCAGTGAGTACTGAAACCTATCAAGATAAACCATGTGCATTGTCAACTCACTTTATGATTTTATAATAGACATGGGTCATAAATACTAGTTGTATCTGCTTAATGGTTGCAAGTCAGCAAGTGTATAAGATCGAAAGTGTATCCTTAACTACCTTCGTCTATAACTTCGTATGTAGTACGTCACACCAACCTTCTCAGAAAAGGTAGACTTTAATAAGTTTGCGTATGTGTAACGATGTGCCAGAAAGTTAGAAAACCATGAAAGATAGATTAAAGATGAGAAGATTTGTATCTGTGTTTTAGTGTATTCAATTTTGAAGATTTGTATCTGTGTTTTAGTTGTTGGTATTAAATGATTGTATTTATTTGTTTTTCACTTGCTCTCAACCACTAGTCTCTCAATGGATACTCAATACTCGTTTACACAAGAGATATGAAGCTAACTTTATAACATTTTGACATAAGCACGTTATCTTTTACTGTGTCATTTTCATATATAATTACTAATGCAAAGTGAATTCTAGCTTTAAATTTTGACGGCCATATATTAAACTAGGGTGTGTTTGAAATTATTGGTTTAATATGAACTCTCATTTGAAATGTATTTGCAACATCACACATTTCTAAAAAAATATATAATTTAACTACAACTAAAGCTAACCTTATATTACTCAACGATGTGTGGTATCTTTTACTTGTCTAAATATAAAACTGTTATGTTAGTAACAATTGCTATGTTAATAGGAGTCTTTGTACCTTGTACACGTCACAAATAAAGAGGTAAGTAAACATGTCGGTGGTGATGAGTCGAAGCTTCATGATTTAAAAGTATAATGGTCCAAAAGCGTGTCAAAGTTTTACCTGCCAACTATGTTATAGATTATAAACAAGTAACACTGCAGGATGTTATTGGTTACAAATATTTGACCCATTTCTTCTTAAGTTTACTTTATTAGTGGTGTTTAACGGATGGCATATATATATATATATATAGAGTGAGGATCAAATGAGAATAATAACTAAAATGAGAATGATAAGAAGTAACCACAACCACACATTTCAGATGCACCTAGAAAAGTGGATGCATCTCCCTTTAAATTCTCCCCTTTTATTTTAAATGTGTGGTCAGAATTACTTCTCACCATTCTCATTTTAAGTATTCTTCTCATTGGATCCCTTCCCTATATATATATATATATGTAGAGGAAGGTTAAAATAAAAAGACAAATATTCGTAAGAATAATAAAAAGAAAACTTTTTTAAAAAAAGTTCTCGAAAATTCTAAAAAGTGTCAAAGTTTTACCTGCCAACTATGTTATAGATTATAAACAACAAGTAACACTGCAGGATGTTATTGGTTACAAATATTTGTTATTACTTTATATATATATATGTATATGTATATGTATATGTATATGCTTATTAATCATGTTAAACAGGTCAACACAATCACTAGCACAATTATGCAAGCACATCAATTTTTGGTCCGCTGCTGAGTGTCTTACATTATTCCAAGATCTATCTAGCTACTTAAAAGACAAAGATCCCAGGCATGAGCCTTTAACAAATGCTCTAAGGAAGCTTACGGTTGTGCGTGATGTAATTGTTTGTATAATTGGAGCACTAAGTTCAACAAAGGTGTCATTAAAGCTATGGAAAAGGGGCCTGAAAAATCAATATCAAATTCACAGCATGCACAACAAAACCCACAACAAGCACAACAAAACCCACAGCATGAACAATTAAACCCTCGCAGGAACAGACAAGAAAGGGGAACTACAACTACAATGCACCGTTTCTCTGATACGTTTTATGAGAAATGGGTTCACTCATATACATTCATTGTCATCTAAAGAGAGATGGAACGAGAACATTGACAGGCGATTTGGGGAGTAATGCGATTGAGATGGAAAAAACCTTCCATTATTTATTTCCCAATCTACTTGTTTGAAGATGTGGAAAGGTATCTTTAGATCCTTCCCCTCTTCATATGCCCAAACAAGTAGATCGGGAAATAAATAACGAAAGGTTTTTTCCATCTCAATCGCATTACTCCCCAAATCGTCCGCCAATGTTCTCTTTTTCATCTCTCTGGATGAGAATGAATGTATATGAGTGAACCCGTTTTTTATAAAACGTATCAGAGAAACGGGGCATTGTAGTTGTAGTTCACCTTTCTTGTCTTTTTTGCGGTGGGTTTAATTGTGCATGTTGTGGGTTTTGTTGTGCCTATGTGCTGAATTTGATGATTGTCTGGTGGCTGCACTCAGGCACCTTTTCCATAGCTTTAATGACACCTTTGTTGAACTTAGTGTTCAATTATACAAATGATTACCATTACGCACAACCGTAAGCTATGGGATACGGCCAATGGCGGATTTTAGTAGGGGCAAGGGAGGGTCTCCCCCCCATAGGTCGTCACAAGTAGTGTAAAAATTACTCTTTTCGTATAAAAGTTATTGTCCACTTATTTATTTTGATATGTTTAAAATAATTCGGCCCCCAAAAAATAATGTTCAAGATCCGCCATTGAATACGGCTAAATTATTATCAACGGGAGTATAAATATCAAATGTAAGCACGAATTACAAATATACGCAATCGTACTTATAACAACGACTAATGTATTTCTTATTTAAAATTTATATAAGGATATCTAGAAAAACAATTTAAAAACTTTATATTCTAACTTTATCAACGATCATCATGTGCTATTAAACTCACATATTGTCTACAACATGATATCAATAGTTAAATTTAAACAATATAAATCTCAAAATGCGCGTCACTTAAACAAAGTTAAATCTTTTATCCAATAAAAATCTTTTACAAAATATAAATCGATATTAATACATACTGAATTTTTTACATAAAAACTAAATTTTTAAACATATATAGAACTCATCTATGTTTGGGTTAAATAATAATTCAAACTTGTCAATGTTTGCTTTGAGTATCAACCTTAACCACTTTCTTTGATCATTTTGGTAAAGTTATAGATCAAACACATGATCACGACATAGAATAACGCAGATTATTTTACGGGTTTAACATAGAAAATATACAACAATTCACTTATTGTTACAATAGCCATTATTAGTTAAGCTCCGAAAAAACATTATTGATACGCGTGTTACGAACAGCAACACACAATATCATAAAAGCCTTTATCCATCGTCATTATAATAGTTTACTTCTTAGCCCAAGGCCCAAAAGAAATGATCGACCCAACAAAGCACTACTCCAAATAGAGGGGTGTTCATTGTTTAGGTAATACCCGAATAAACCAAACTTAACTGAACCAAATTTGTAACCGAACCGATTTGCCAAAACCAAACCGAACCAAATTAAATATAAGGTTCTCGGTTCGGTTATGGTTTTGGCAATCTAAACCAAAAACCGAGCCGAAAATCGAATTAAAAACGTGTACGTTAGAACTAAAACACATACATGGGCTGCTAGCATTGTATGTGTGAATTACTTTCGCCTGTGGCGTGGACAAAACAACCACAATGACAACATTAACGGTACTGAAAATCAATAAAGTAAACCATTTACTACGAGTACGCAGCGGATGGATCTAGTTTGACATTAAACACACATAAAGTAAGTAATACTAACCTTAAGCAAGGTGACCCTTTATCTCCGTTCCTTTTTATTTTAATTATGGAGAGCCTACATCTATCATTTCAAAGTGTTGTGGACGTCGGTTTATTTAAAGGAATTCATCTAAGTCCTTTGGTGAATCTTTCTCATATGTTCTATGCGGACGATGCGGTGTTTGTGGGTCAATGGTGTGATGATAATATTAATACTCTTGTTCATGTTTTGGAATGCTTCTTTCGAGCTTCGGGATTACGTATCAATATGTCTAAAAGCAAGATTATGGGGGTTAATGTTGGAGATGATAAGATCAAAGTAGCGGCTTCAAAACTCGGTTGTCTAATTCTTAATACGCCGTTTACTTACTTAGGTACAAAAGTGGGAGGCAACATGTCCCGTGTACAAGCTTGGACGGAAATTATTGATAAGGTGAAATCTCGCTTATCCAATTGGAAATTAAAGTCCCTTTCAATTGGAGGTAGGCTTACTTTACTTAAATCGGTCTTAGGTTCGATACCGATATTTCACATGTCTATCTTTAAAGTCCCTTTAACGGTGCTTCGTTCGCTTGAATCTATCCGATGCCAGTTTTTTAATGGACATGAGCTCAAAAGTAACAAATCTTCTTGGGTTAAATGGAACAGTGTGTTGGCGGCCAAAGAAAAAGGTGGTCTTGGAGTTTCAAGCCTTTTTGCTCTTAACAGAGCCTTATTGATGAAATGGTTCTGGAGATTTTATTCCCATAATGATTCTTTATGGTCTAGAGTAATTAAGGCTATTTACGGAGTTGATGGTGAGGTAAATAAAGTCTCTAAATATGCTAGCAGGTCCTGCTGGAGGGATATTATTAATGAAGTCAGGAAGTTGAAAGATCAAGGTATTAACATGCGTGATTTTATGTATATTAAAGTGGGCAATGGCGAAACTACGAAATTCTGGGACGATATTTGGATTGGCAGCAAGCCTTTGAAGCTCTTATTTCCCCGTATTTATGCTCTTGATAATATTAAAGATGCGATGTAAAAAATCATGGATCTTCTTACCCTTTCCTCCAACGCTTCAGAAAAGGATGATCAAAACACCAACCCTGCTTACGGTAAAGCCGCCTGGGACATCCATCGAAACATCTTCCAAGAAAATAATCAAGGAACACCATACCGTTGCGCCCCGTTGTTTAAAAGGTGTAACTACGTTGTCTTACAATGGGACGACGACAACCCAGACGCCTACTTCTCAAGATTGATTCCATAATCCCTATTCTTACCGACCCTTGGCTCGACATGGATTGATGACGATATTGTCACCTATGCATCAACGGCTAAGAGAAAAAATTCAAGTAGCCTTGCTCAAATAATTGCTCACTAAGATCCTTTCCTGACCTTAGCAATATTTCGCACCATTGGGTCACGATGAGGAGATGCAGGTCTCCGGTCTAAGCAACCGATTACTCTTTTCCTCCACTACATCAAGCTACCACAAGTGCTTCTTGCTACTTCCCAACCACGGATTTAAGGACAACCGCATCAATCGTTGATCGCGTTCGCCCGTAATGAGAACCAAGACGAGATCTGCCACAACTTTGGTGTGGAGATTGCCGATGTGGGTACGAATTGGGTCGTTTCATTCATGCCTCTCCAAAAGGCAACAACAACCCATGCCCGTAACTCATCTCAACATAATACTCGCTCCATTGTATGCAACAAGGCTGGACCTGGACACAATGGTCTTAATGTCAGCCAGCTACAACACCTTCTATCCTCATTCAAGTCCCAACAAAAACCTATTGGCCACCAAGGGTTATCCATTTCGCCCAGGCGTCAGCACCAGTTATACATAACAACACAATGGGCTTAAAGGCCAATGCCCCTCCCAGGATTTCAGCAAAACACAACCACACCTGACCACGTTCGGGTTCAATGGCACCAGCAGGCCTTCTTACCCAGGCTGCTGTACAAAACCAATCTCCGCCTCCACGGGTGCGACTAGTTCAGAGGACACAATTGCACATGCTTTTAATACTTGACCTTAAAGGATCGGCTAACTCAATTGGGAACATGGATAACTGGTTAGTCATCTCACCTTAAACTCTTCAGTTTAGTTAATAATCTCAAGTAGTACAATATTTTTAATTCTCGCATAATACCATCTGTTCTTGTGGTGACGGGAATTCTATTCCTATCAACCAACACCGGCCATAGCACAGCTACAAACTCCCTACCGTACACTTACTTAAAATAATGTTCTCATTACACCAATATTGTCAAAACTTTATTTCCTGTACGTCAATTGTAGTGAAAAATAAATGTTACAAATTTGAATTTGACGGAGTTTGGTTTTTCAGTAAAGGATTTCTGGACCCGTCAAATTCTCTCAGATGTGCAGCACGGGTGACCCTTTATCCAGTCGCACGTCTTCCGTCGTACCCTTCAGTTTTCGGGTTGGACAGCCAAACGTTGATAGCCGGCTCCAACGACTTGGTCCTCCGCGGAAGTGATGTGCTACGTTCGTTAGTTTCTAATAAACTTTAATTTCATGTAATAAAGAAACAGTTCTTCCGTTCTTTGCCATGCTTGTCGCTTGGCAAACACGTGAGGCTTCTTTCTCACTTTTTAGAACTATTGTTAATGGCTCCTTTTGATATTATCCATTCTGATTTTTGGACATCTCCTTCTTACTAGTGTTTTGGGTATTAAATTTTATGTATTGTTTCTTGATCATTTCTCACATTTCTTAGGGGTTGTACCCTATTACGACATAAATCGGATGTGTTGTTCAAATTGTACTTCATTTTCGTGCTTATGGTAAGTACCCCTTTTTAATTGTGACAATAAATCTTTGCAATGTGTCATGGAGGTGGTTTTGACAATACTGCCCCTTCACCAACTATTTGTGACCCAAATTGGTATTTCATTCGTTTCTCTTGTCCCAAGATTCACAACAAATGGAAAATCTGATTACGAATATACGTACATCAACACCATGATTGTACTTTACTTTTCCAAGCTCACCTTGCCACCTAAATTTTGGGTTGAAGCTCTTCACATCGGCCGCCTACCTCTTGATCATCTTACCTCCACAGCCATCCAACAATGAAATAACTCACTCTCGCCTTTTTAAACAACATCCTAACTATGCGGAATCTTCGTGTTTTTGGTTGCCTTTGCTATCCTCATCTCACATAAATCTCAAACTTGGAACACCGGGTCTACACCGCAATTTTTATCGGGTATCAAAAATCACCTGCGGATATCGAATGACTTAGAATTAAACATGACAAAATCATCTGTATCCACGTCATGTAACATTTGATGAGGACAGTTTTCGGCATATGGATCTATGACTCTCATGACTACCCTCGTACACATTTTTTGGACACTTCGCCCAACATCATACATCACCAATCACTATCCAAGACTCACTTCTGCATCACCACATTCCCCCACCACTTTAACATCTACTGCTGACTCCACCCAGTCCACCATGAAGCCCACTCAACGGCTACACCAAACAAATGAGTCAAGCCCACTTCCCACTCACCAAAAGTTTCCTAGCCCCACATCAAACGCATCCACTGAAACAACTATTCCTACACACAACCACAATAATCCCACCTCGACTCACCCCATGGTCACTCGCTTTCGTGTCAGGTACTTAATCGTTTACCACCTCAATGTTTTTAACTTACACGTGTCCACCATATCACCTATTCCTAAGTCCTATCCAATTGCTTTTCGTGACCCAAATTGGTATCGTGCTATGCTTGATGAATATACTGCTTTAATTAAAAATAATATTTGGATTCTTGTGCCTCGGCCACCGGACGCGAACATTGTTCGTTCTATAGGGCTTTTTCAGCATAAGTATAACGCTGATGGTACCCTCAGTCGGTACAAGGCTCGTCTTGTTGCAAATGGTAGCACTCAACTTCCAGGTATTGATGTGGATGAGACATTTAGTCTGGTTGTCAAACCGGCTACTATTGAGACAATACTTAGTCTAGCCATTTCTAGACATTGGCCGGTTCACCAGCTTGATGTCAAGAATGCCTTTTTACATGGATCGTTATCAGAGACTGTATACATGCACCAACCTTCTGGTTTCTGGGATCCGCGGCATCCAGATCATGTTTTCCTTCTCCAGAAATCTCTTTATGGGCTTAAACAGGCCCGGCCTGGTTTTAGAGATTTGCGGCTTATGTTGCTCGGGTTGGGTTTCATCAAAGTCACTGTGACTCTTCACTCTTTATACATAGACAGGGGTGGCAGACACTGCTCTACTTGCTTTTATATGTTGACTGATATTGTTTTTGGACTGCATCTTCTTCTGATTCTGTTTACAACAGATTATCCACTTCTCTTCATGCAGAGTTCTCAGTTGATTTGGCTCACTTAATTATTTCTTGGGCATTACTGTGATCGTAATGCTCGGGGATGTTTCTATCTAAACAAGTATGCCGACTGAGGTTTGAGCGGGCTGGTATGCTTAATTTGAAAATCTTCATTTTTTATACTGTTTTCGTTAAACCCCAAAAACATGTGACACTGACTCCAAACTTTTTGTAGTTGTTGTTATATTTCTGACTCTCCATTATATCGCAGATCTAGCTGGGGCCTTACAGTATCTCACCTTTACCCGGCCTGACATTTCATATGCTGTTCAGCAGGTCTGTCTCTTTATACATGTCCCTGAGCAGGGCCTCATCTCTCTGCTATTTAAGAGGATCTTACGGTATGTGCGTGTTGTCCTATGGATTACAACTTTATTCCTCTACGATGTCATCTTTAGTGGCTTACTCAGATGCGGATTGGGCGGGTTGTCCCACTACTCGTTGATCAACCTCTGGTTATTGTGTTTTTCTTGGAAACAATCTTCTTTCCTGGTCATCGAAGCGCCAATTTACTCTCTCTCGATCTAGTGCTGAGGCTGAGTATCGGGGTGTTGCCAATGCGGTTGTGAAAACTTGCTGGTTACGTAATCTATTACGTGAACTTCATACACCTCTAGCCACTGCTACACTTGTCTATTGTGACAATGTGAGTGTCGGTGATTTCTATATGACTAATCCTGTTGCAACATCAACGCACGAAGCATATCGAGATTGACATTCACTTTGTTTCGGGTTTCTTGTTGTAAGGTGGCTATTCGGGTTATACAAATCCCGTCCACGTTATCAGTATGCGTTACTCTTCACAAAGGTTTACCCTACTAGTTTATTTGAGAGTTTCAAAGTAAACCATTTACTACGAGTACGCAGCGGATGGATCTAGTTTGACATTAAACACACATAAAGTAAGTAATACTAACCTTTTAGTTTAAAGATAAAATCAATAAGCGAGTGAATCTTGATCTTGAAAATTAGTGGTTAATTTACCACCTCTATGGTTGCTCACACAACACGTCAAACGAGCACGCTACGATGCTAGTGGTTGCTTCACGTAAACTAACAACAAGTGTATAGATCTTGCTTCAAAACCAATTCGAATACTCTAATGAGTATACGTTCGAATGGTATCAACAAAGAAGGAAGGAAACAATAATCAGTGGATTATATATTAAATCTATTATGCATGCATACGTGATAGATCTTGGTCCATCGAACACTACTTCCTCTTAAAAATTCACCAACATGGGTCTTCCAAATTGTTTAATCAAACGGAAACAAGATCGGGTAGTAGTGAACACACTAACAATTTTCAAACTACTTGATGTTTAGCTACTTGTTGCGGTTTTCTTTGTGATACCTGATAATATACTTGTGGTGGAAATTAAACCCGTTTTAGTGGGGTGAACATATTATTCCATTACCAGCATATCATTTCAAACATGAATCTTTCATTTGTTTATTAGATATTCACGTAAGCCCAATGTGCATCATTAAAATGAGTTTGAAGTTGTTCATGTAAAACTTTGAGAATAACGGAGTACCTATATGAGGTAGGCATAGTGACCCTTTGAGGCCATTGACACCATTGACAACTAAAACTTAGAGGTGTTGTCACTCAAGTTGGTTTGAGCATTCAATCTATCAAAAGTAACTCCAACTTTTTGCTTACTCACATTAAATATATTGAGTAAAAAAGAAAGAGCTTTGCTAGATTCACAAAAAATATTGTTTATGTGTGGTTGACTTAATTAAAAAAGAAGAACGAGAAAATGTATCAAAATACACCAATCAAAACATGGCAACACATTTTTGTGGATGTTGTTTTTCTTACTCACATTTTTGTACATGTTGTTATTATTATTACATTCATCTTGAGTGCCTCAGCAATGTGTGGCATTATGATCCAACAAATTCTAGTGATGGTGTTGTGACAATGGGTGCACAAAGTGTTTCAGCAGCTATTGTTGGGACAACATGAAGAAAAGCGTTCGAATTGCTAGGGGGAACTTTGTACGAAAAAGGATTAAGCACCCACAAAGGATTCAAGCAAAGGTGTTGTTAACATAGTATTGAATCGCACAATTTTGCATGGTTTTCTTTTTATCGCTGCCATGAAGAAATCTTGGATTTCTACTTTTTTTTCCAGGGGCAAATATGTGGTTTGGATATTTGTGTTATTTTTCAGGGGCCACGCCAACCTGCTGAAAATAGAAGGCTTTACCTAGTTTGAATCTGTGTGACGGTGGGTTCAAACCCAATGAATTATTCGGCCAAAAGGTCGGAAACCATGGTTACCCAAAAAAGTACGGAGTATTTGAAATCAAAATATGTAAAAGAAACTGTTAAACTGCATAGGCACATATAAGCTTTTTTTTAAATGTGTGTAACCAAGCTCGTATGCAACTCTTTTCATTTAGGGTCCGTTTGGTTTGTTGATGTGTTTAGGATTAGGATTTGAATTTTGATTATGAAAGTCAGCCATGGGAGACAAAAGATTAGGAAGAACAGGGTGAAGAGAGCAAAAATATATTTGATGAAAGCATCTAACAAAATAAGATGCATACCCTAAATATCTTATTCACAAGTTTTGTTACTATATATAATATCAAAGCCCAAGTATGTATTTTTGAAAATTTTAGCTTGTATCTCATGCTTAAGAATAATTTGTAATTTGTATATTTTACTCACTACCACTGTTTTAAAATCCGGATTGACCCAGGCGGTTGAACAGTGAACCGGTCGGGTGACTGGAAGCTGGTTTTGGTCAGAAAACCCGGTTGAACCGTGACCCGATGGCTCGGCCGGGTCAATTTAGAAACCGGTTTTTAAAACATTGCTCACTACACATATGGATTGTCCTTTTTAATCATTTTGCATATTAAGGTATTAATAAATCTAATTTCCCAAACACTCACAAAACTGATTATTTGATTATTATGCGGATGTGAGCTCTTATGAGGAATGACTTGCTTGGTTGGTGTCTATTCGGATTCAGATCAAGTTGAAAGGTATGATGGAAGGTGTATTCTACGGTTTGTGGTGGTCGATATGGAATTTCCGTAATAAGATCCTATTTGAAGACAAGCCTCCCAAAAAGGCGTTACTTTTTGATAATCTAGTTTGTAATTCGTTTAATTGGTGTAAGTATAGATGTAATCCATCGTTCAAATAGGACGATTGGCTTAAGAACCCTTATCTTGTTTGTGTTTGATCTAGCTCCTTGTTAGTTTTAATAAATTGCCGTTCCAAAAAAAAAACAAAAAACAAAAAAAACTAAGTCATGTGTGATTTTTTTTATCATATTGCAAGATGCGTTATAAGTAACAAAAGTGTAGCGCAAATTATAAACTTATTTTTGGATCTGTATGAAACACACGGTCATGTTATAACTTTTTTTTTGGATCACATGGAACATCACGTTATATTGGGTAGGAATCAAACTATCTAGTAATCTACACCTCTATCATCAATTTAACACTAAAATTGAATTACTATAGCATCAAACATACCCCATTCGCTTAAATCCGGCCTTGGCTAGTTGGATTGGTTGGGGGTGGCTGAGCACCCGCTAGCCACCCCATTGGCTCCGCCCCTGCATATAGGTCAACCAAACGTATGTTTTGAACACAAACACCACCCTCACTAGTCTAAACCCTTATACCAGACGGGCCCTTAAGCTATAGAAATTATAGTACTGTACAATATCAAATTCATTGATGAAATCTAGCTTGCCTAAACATATATCAAGGAGATACGAAGAAGAGCTCGATTATTATATCTATAGTATATATAAGAGGTTTACACCCTATTGTTAAATGTTAGAAAATTAAGGAAATTATATTTGGAAATCATAAATTTTTATTATTTTTCGTTTATAACACATAAACTTTTTTTATCAATATAACTATATGTATAAGATCCTGTTGCTATGCACGGGTAGTCGTCTAGTCTTATTTTAGTCCCTTTTAGTCCAACAAGTAATACCATTTACGACAATTTATATTAATTGTTTTTTTGTCGATATTAATAAACAATTAAGAATTTATGTCGAACCATTTAGGAATTGTTTAATTCATATGTTTCGATTTTAATTTTTCTTTTGGCTCAACGTATAAGATATTATGCGACAGTTGCAAGTTTTATAATATTTTGTCCGTGACATTTATATACATAAGATTTTTTATTTATTAGTATCAACCAACTAAAAGCATTTAAGACAAAATAGTTTGTTTGTATTTAATCGATAATAATACATAATTAATTTTTTTAGAAATTCACTGTACGCACATGAGTATTATAAGTTTATAACTAGTTTTATCTATTAAAAAAAGTATTATACCAATCCGCAACTTCACCCATCAACCAATAGAAACACTCCATTCAACCTCACACAGATCGGAATCCAACGGTCCACATTCACTCCCCAATCCTTTAATCCAATGAACCAAAACACACTTAGACAAACACAGAAAAAAAAGCCTCACTCAACCAACCAGTATAAAAACACCCACTCCCCACATTCACAAATAACACATCCAAATCGAAACCAGTTTTTAAATAAATAAAAAAAGATGTCAAAGGAGGAGCGAAACGACATCTTGTAAATACATGTTAGATCCGGTGGCTGCAACCAACAGGTCTTCCTTTAACTAATATGTTAGATTCTAAATACATGTTGATTAGCTGCATTAATTTATTGTTGTTAACGGTTTATTGCTAATTAAGCTAAATACGAGGGTGTCTAAAAGTGTCTTTTAAGTTGGTAGGATGCTTTCATTTAGCTGGGTGGGTTTCATTGACTGTTTAATTATTTAGGATGTTCTAGCTCCTTGATACTAAGTAACGTTATTTGAAAGTTGAATACAAAGAGTTGTTTAAAAAAAAAGATACAAATTCTATAAAAATCTCAACATTTAGCGTCATTGATAATGATAATATTTAGGATGTACAAACTTGTTAATATAAAGGTAATATTTGCTCAAGTTGCATGTCTGCAAGCTGAGTACAATATGACCTCTCGGTTCTTGATAGCTTAATGAAGCATGCCCCAATGCACCATATAATCATGAGTTTCTGACTTTCAGTGATTTAGGTAAATCATAAACTTAAATGATTCATGTTGTTGCCTTTTTAGCTCAAAGTAAGCTACATACTAAAGGTAACTGAGTTATATGTGAATCAATTCTTAAAGTAAGATGGTTTTTGAAAGTATAGCTAACTTTAGGATGGTTTGCTTTTTGTTTTCTAAATATAGGATGATATTTTTTTTACATTCTAAATATAGAATTTTATTAATATTTTAATCTTCAAATCATTTTCTTTTGTTTCATGCTGAGCCATCTTCGTAACATGCACGAGATATTTGAACAATGCATTAGAGTTATTTACGCCAACGAATAACAATACAAAGGAATAAAAATACAAGTTTATCAAATAATTTTCTTTTGTTCCCATGCCGAGCCATCTTCATAATATAACATAATAACAATACAAGATCCTAGGGCTGAGCATATTGGACTGTCGACCGGACCGGACCGAACGTATTTCGGTCCGGTCCCCAGTCCATGCTTTTTGTTACATTCGGTCCTCGGTTCGGTCCGGTCCGGTTCGGTCTTACAAAAGCCCGATGATTATGCCTTGTAGGACCAGACCAGACCAGACCGGACCGGACCGTACCATTTCGGTCCGGTTTTCGAACCGTTAGCACCCCTACAAGATCCACCTTCATAATAACACTTCCAACAAATTAAAGCATACAAACATGTAATTTAAATGTGTACCATCCACACAAATAACAAGCCTACGTACATTGGTGGCATGCATCAACTGATGGTCCAAATGCCCAAAAACATATCTGAACGTCATAATATTGAATGCTGTGATAAATTTGGTGTAAAATAAGTTTGGTAGATAAAATAGCTTGTAACATATATTAACAAAATGACAAAATCCTACTTTTAGAATAACTTAAGCAAACCATCACATTTTTAGAACACAAAAATAGTTTCATCCTTCTTTTAGCTAACTTTTTGAAAACCATCCTATTCTTAGAAAATTTTCAGTTATATGTAGCTTACTTTGAGCTAAAAATGCAACAACGTGAATCATTTGAACTTATGATCTACGTAAAGTTTAATTGAAATTGAAATTAATCTAACTATGTGCAACGTACGTTTGTTGAGACACTTTATGAGTCAAAATTCTATATATTTTCGACGAGTTGTTTAAATTTTTATGTTTTTTTATAAGGGTAAAAATCCTCGAATCCCGCTAACGGGGATGGTGATGCAAAGCAATTCCCCGATGGGGATGGAGACGGGGATGGGGATGGAGAGTGCAAAATGGTGATTGTGATGGTAAAAATACATTCCCCGCCTCGTTGCCATCATGCTCAACAATATTTATATACTACATTAGACATAATAATAAATCTTAATGAGTTTAAAACTCACAACCGGGCTTGGGCTAGCTATTTAATTTATTGTCTAACGAGTTAATTGCATTTTTGGTCCTTGTGGTATGGCCAAATTGCAGGTTTGGGACCATAACTTTCGAAATTGCAGACAACCGGGCTTGGGCTAGCTATTTAATTTATTGTCTAACACTCCTTCGCAATCTGAGAGGCAAAATCGCGAAATCTCAGACCCAAGTAAAACTTCCAAACGAATTAAGTGGTTATAAACTTTTGCCAAAGAATTAATTATAATAATAGAATATCTAATAGTATAATTAAATTCTATTGCCCATAACGTAAATACTAAAGCCCCGCCGCAACATGCGCGTTCAACTTTTCTTGTTTGAATTACAAGACTTATGTGTACATGTTGTATGGATATTAATTACGTAACACTGTTCTAGGCCATCAGTCAAAGTCGTGTAGGGCAAAGCCCATGTGATGTAAAGACGTTTGGTACACTATATATATATATATATATATATAGGGATGGGATCATGAGAAAACCTAATTTTGGTGGAAAACCCAGAAAAACCAAACAAATGCCTTAAAAAAACCAAACAGATGCCCTAATTTTTTCAGGCTAAAAATTGTTTTTTCAGGCAAATATGGCCTCGATTTACACTCTGTAAAAACCCAAAAAAACCAAACAGATGCCCTAAAAAACTAAACAGATGCCCTAAAAAATCTTTTATATAGCCTGAAAAAATTAGGGCATTTGTTTGGTTTTTTTAGGGCATCTGTTTGGTTTTCTGAGTTTTCTGAGTTTTCTAGCAATATATGGTTTTCCCTAGAACCCATCCCTATATATATATATATATATGTATGTATATTATATACTCCGTATATAGTAAGATACGTCATAGTTTCCCTACCAAACCATGCATCTTGAAGGTACAAACACTGGCACTGACTGGTAAAAAATCGATTCCTTAGTCAGGGTATGAATCTATGGCATTATTTAGTTATTTTATAAGGAATAAATATGTTCATAGGATAAGTATATGAATGTTTATGATGACTCTTTATTTTGACATAATGTGCATGCAACTGTGTCACTTTACTATACGTTTAAATCCTTAAGTGAGTCTAGTTTTTTCATTACTTGTTGAGTAGTTTGATTCATGGGATCTTGATGTAGTGTAAATAAAATAACACACAAATTGAATCTGTTGATTCCAACGAATACCAGAAACAATCTTCCAACTATCGTTGATTCAAAAGAATACCGATAATCAGGCAAACTCCAACAACCGTTGATTCAAACGAATACCGATTATTAAGAGAATCTTAGCAAACCGCCAAGAACAAAGCAAAAGCTTTTATTATCAAAACTCAAAGATATCAATACAAAGAAAAGACCTAATATTTATAGGAAAACTAGAGACTTTTCGTTTTCCCTAAATTTATAACTGATTAGAAATTAAATACTTTCCTAATCACAATTTATGATTGATTAATAAGAAATTTATTGTGACTTTTCATTTTCCTAAACCGCATCATTCTCCTTCACTTACAAAAAACTCGTCCTGGAGTTTGCCTCACTCGTCCCTTGTACTTATAGCATCCAAATTTATATCCCTTGCATCAAATTCCATTTCTTTATAATGACTCGACCTCGAACCTTGATCGTCTTAAAACCGAACTTATCGACCATGGGTGTAGCTTTCAAATAACATTCTTGATATTTTTTACGTATCATAAATTTGAACGAACTTTGGCTAACCTTGATAATAATACTTTTCCAAACGACATCAAATCATGTGATTTTGTATTGATGTCTTCCTCAAAATCAACACTTAAAGTAGTTTGGATCATTGAAGAACAAATAACATTAGCCACAACTACAACGTCTTCAATGCTGTCTTCTTCCGCACCAAATCCTCCTTTCCTGACAAATCTTTCTTCCTTTTTAATAACATCTTCAATATCGGTATCATAAACTGACATCGATTCTTCTTCTACACCCAAAACAACACCCGAAAATGACACGTTATTTTCATCCTCTTGAAAATTTGGATAATTGTCAACAAAAGGATATTCCTCTTCCTCATCCCCTATATCCTAGATAATAGGTTCTGATTCGGTTTCTTTTGTCAACAAATGGTTATCAGAAGATGATTTGTCACCCTCAAAGAACGGATTTTCTAACTCTTCGCCTTCACTTCTCCGACCGTTACGATCCCCACGTCTTCTTAGATTCATCATGTCATTCATTCGATCAGCCAATTGATCAACAAACTAATCTAATCGCTCCTACATTCTTGCCATAATATGTTGTTCAAATTCTTGTTCATAGACATCATTAATATTCGTGTTTCTCCTTAGAGGCATCTGAATTAGGAACCTAGCTTCGATACCAACTGATGTAGTGAAAAAACGAGATAACACAAATCGAACTTGTTGATTCACACGAATACCAGGATTGATTACTAAAAAAATGAGATAACACAAATCCAACCTATTGATTTACACGAATACCAGTAATGATTCTTCCAATAATCGTTGATTTAAACGAATACCGATTACTATGATAATTCTTAGCAAAAATGCCAAAAATATATTAAAGCAAAACGTTAATCAATATCAAACATTAACTATATTCTACCATATACCCTTGCACATCCTTCTATATGAGGAGTGCTTACATGTTAGTCTTCTAGAGCGATGTTGGATATAAGATAAATATAAACCTAAACTACGAAACACGACATTACAAGGTAAATAGCCGTAAAGGCAGAACCGCATCAGGTTGCCTACCAGGTTTCGAGAGGGTTTAGTATTGCCTCGTCTACTTGCCCTTTTTGTGAAGTGAGGGAAGAATCATTGATCAATAGTTGAAAAAAAATGATAGATAGACAATCACTTGTAGTTGAGCAATATCATCATAAAGCAAAACTTTAATCAGTATCAAACATTAATTATATTCTACCCTATACCCTTGCATATCCTTTTATATGAGAAGGAGTGCTTACATGGAGCAATAATAAACAAAAATAATTTTTTTTTTATTTTGGTTTCATTTACGACGAGCATAATAAAAACTAAATTTAAAAAAAATTAATTACTTTTTTTTATTTTTTCGGTTTCAGTTACGACAATAATAAAGAAAAAAAATTTACATTTTTTAATTTCGTTTTAGTTTACGAGCAATAATCCAAAAAAAAGAAATCCGAAATTAAATTTTTTTTATAATTGCACGTAAGCCTGATACCCGAAATTAAAAAATTAAATTTTTTTATTCTTTATTATTGCTCGTTAAACTGAAACCGAAAAAAAAAAAAATGAAATCAAAATTTTTTTTATAAAAAAAAATGAAACCGAAAACGAAACCGACAATTTTAAATTTAATTTTTTATTTATTTCGGTTTCCGTTTAACGAGCAATAATAAACAAAAATGACACCCGGAAAATTAAAAATTTTTCTTTATTAATTGCTCGTAAACTGAAACGAAAATAAAACAAAAAACAAATTAAAAAAAATTTCTTATTATTGTACTAGTAAACTGAAACCGAATTAAAAAAAAATTCTAATTTTTTTTTTATTATTGCTCGTAACTGTAACCGAAATAAAAAAAAATTAATTTTTTTTAATATTATGTCAGTAAACTGAAACCGAAATAAAAAATAATAATTTTTTTTATTATTGCTCGTAAACTGAAACCGAAATAATAACAAAAATTTAAATTTTTTTTCTTTATTATAGCTCATAAACTAGAAACCTAAAAAAAAAAAATTTAATTTTTTTTAAAGTTGATTCGTATAAAAAAAAATTTAAGAAAAAATTACACGTTTCGACCCTATGCAGGTGACAGGAGCAAAAAAGACCAAATACGCCCTTCTATTAATAGACTTAACGAAAAAAACTTACGCCCATTCCCACAAATTAAGACGACCAGATATTACTAGTTTCATTTTAGGATTACCAAGTTGTATTTAAAATGAAATAGGGACGAAACGTAATTATTAGGTATAAACGCATAGTGGACGAAACGTGTATTTTTTTCAAATATATTAAATGCAAAACGTAATCAGTATCAACATTAACTATATTCTACCCTATTACCCTTGCACATCCTTCTATTTGAGAAGAGTCTTACATGTTAGTCTTCTAGGGCGATGTGTGGATATGAGATAATATACTAAACGTAAACTACGAAACACGACATTACAGGTAAAAGTCGTAAAGCGCAGAACCGCATCAGTTGCTACCAGATGGTTAGTAATTGCCTCCGTCAACTTGCCTTTTTTGTTAAGTGGGGAAGAATCATTGATCAATATGTTGAAAAAAAATGAAGACGATACTAGTAGTTGAGCAATATCAATCATAAAGCAAAACTTTAATCAATATCAAACATTAACTATATTCTACCCAAACTTGTGCACATCTTTTATATGAGAAGGAGTGCTTACATGTTAGTCTTCTAGGGCGATATTGGATATAAGATAAATATAAACCTAAACTACGAAACACGACATTACAAGGTAAATAGCCGTGAAGGCAGAACCGCATCAGGTTGCCTACGAGACTCAACTACAAGTGATCGTCTTATCTATCATCAGAGAAGAAAGGTACCAGTCCTCCAACGACCCCCACGTTTAATGCACCCTCCCCAGGTCCCCCCCCCCCCCCCCCCCCCCCCCCCCCCCAAAAAAAAAAAAACAACAAAAACACACACACAAAAACATTTCAAGATAGAGAAATCAAATGTACAAGGGAAGACGAAATAGGTCATGCTTTATGACCAGGGGTAAGAACAAAAAAGATGGGTCAAAACATACAACTTTGTATTGCTAATCGTAATAGGTCAAGAAGGAAAGGCCAAACCATTGATTTGGGCAACGCCAACTTGATCTATAACGATCGATGCTTTATAACAATTTTGAGTTGTTTTGAACCCACTTGATCTGTTCCAACGCGATTAGCACGTTTTCTTTTTAATAAACATATGTAGATTAACTTACCCAACCAACAAGAGATAAAACATAACCCGAATCAATGCATGTTCAAATGGGTAAAATGCAAGCTAAAACACCTAAACTATAACAAAAAAATGTTTCAAAAGATAAACGCATAGAAGAAAAGTCAACAACATATGTACCAGTGAGCATAAGGTCCGAAACAAGGTGCACCATAACTAAAAAAGCCCTACATATACCTCCCACCGCCGTACAACATATACAGTATTAAGTACCCTTTTCACCAAACCATATAACAGAAAATGTGAAGTTACAGACTACCCTTACCTCGATCTCCAAAATCGTCCTACAAGTTGTAGTAGAATTGCGGTAAAGATGCTATTCTTGGAAGATTAAGCAGCAATTCACCAACGGAGTCCTTTCTTGCCATCCCAGTACCCTTCTTACTACCATCAGCTTCACACAGATCTTCACCTGCTGATTCAAAAATGGGCTTCAATTCAAAAGTACTTGTACCATTTTCATTGCCGGTTTTAGGTTCAAGATCCTGAAATGTTGTGGGATCCTTCTGCAACAGACAGCAAAGCGAGTTCACTTTTGACATTACGGATTTTTCGTCTGAGGCTGTTGATGCATACTGGCCATCATTGAATAAGCATTGGCTTATGTCTTCAAGAATCTCTAAGCTTTCTTGCTCTTCACGGGAAAGGGGGTGGTTGCCAGATGCTCTTTGTTCTGTAATTCTGTTCTCAACATGATTTACCAAATCACTCACTGACATAGACGGGTTAATCCCGGGCACTTTAATTTGATCCCAATGGCTTAGACCTTTTAGTCCAGCAATTCTAGCTCTCCTGATTTCTTCAATTGCCGAGGTGTCCATCACTAGATACAACAGGATTAACATGTTTTTTGTAAGAACATTTTAAAGGTAAGATTTGTTTCACACGCAAGGGATTAGATTATTAACATAAAAAAAATAAGTCATGAGGGTAAAAACTCTTACAAATTGTATTAGTACTGTAGAAAACCTCCTACACTAACTTTATTCAAACAATTAGATTTGTAGACTATCAAATTGCATGATTTTAATCTGTTTTTATGTTTTAGGTGACACTTGCACTTATGAAGTTGTCATACTCTCAAAGAATCTCATTTAAGGTAACTTTAAGTTAGCTGGTTTTCAGTCTCCACGTTAAGAAAAAAAAGTCAGCATGATCGAAGTTACCAAACCACCAACTCCCGGTCATGGTTATGCAAGACAAAAATCGGCCCAAAGTTGTTGAATCTTGTGCAATCTATCCTTTTAAAGTGATTAATAATTTGAAAAAAAGATTTTAGGTCAAACAAATCAGCCCGACCCGTTGAGAAATTACCCACTTCGACCCGTTGCCCAAACTGAGGGGGCAGCAAACGCATACCACTTGCTGAAAGATGTCCCACCCATTTTCCCATGTCTAGGTGGAAGGTTACCTGAGCTGGGTGAAGGCGCTTCACGAGAGAACTCAGTTAGTCGACCAGCAGGATCATGCAACTCACTCCTAGATGAAGAGGATGGTGAAGTTGTTCTGTGTAAATCAAAGATGCCAGGCCGTGCTTCCCTGCTTAAATCATATTCATTGGTCTCGTTTGGCTCGTCAAACACTGATGTCCTGGGTTCAAAGTATGGAGACTCCAATTCTACCTCTGCTTGCTGACTCAGAAAATTGAGACGAGGATCACACTGGATCAGCTTCTCAAAATGCTTGCCTAATAACCCTTGTGGACACTGTAGATAATGACGCCTGTAGAAATGGAACAATACAACAAATTAGACACATCTTGTATCGTCACTAAAAACAATTACTTAGACACTCGGTGGAACCATGTACACCAGAGGTTGCAAAATTAATGAGTTGAACAATGAATCAAATGCATATTTACAGTACAGGTTGACATGGGCTAGGTTGGCCTGATACACTTTTTGCTCAAACAAGCAACTTATATTATAGACAATTAGCTTACAAATACGATTACAGAATGTACATCATTTCATTATTTGAAGAATTCTGTTTAGGATGGTTTTATGCATAGTTTTGACAAGCTAATCTTTTTTTTACCCGTTTGACCGACTGCAGATAAAACATAACCAAAACCGACCAATTTATAAGTATATTAGTCGAAACCAACACCACTACATACACACATAAGCAATAAGAAAATATTAACGTTCTATACGTTTGTAATATCACCACGAGAACGGCACGGAAGCATAATGAATTGTAATCAAGAGACTATACCTGTGTAGGCTAGCCTGTCCACCAGTAAAATCTGAGGTTGCTTGCCATAGTGTATGCTTTCTGGGTTGGGGATTTGTCTCTCTAAAGAACAAAGGCTGCCTTGATAGCTGCACAAGAAAAGACACATCGTCTACTTCATAAGTATCGCTTCTGAAAACACAATGAACAGACGATTGATGCACTAAAGAACGGAGATTACCACAACATCGAGAGTCCCAGGGCCATCATCGGGGTAAGTTGCCTTTATAGCCATAATGTCAGACCACTGGATTTCAATCTTATTCTTGAGTCCGCCATCAAGAACTTCCCACACGAGCTTATGCTTTGCAAAGTAACACTTAGCCACCAGGTCTCCTTCATATCTTGATTTATACTACAAAACAATGAAATGTTAAAACAATCTCAAGCTAGCATGAGATATAACGTAAAATATTCCAATTCTATTAACGACTAAAATCGAATGTATTCGAACATATGTAAAAGGTGTGAGCATACCTCCCAGGTACCAATCTTAAGAAGTGATGCTGGAAAGTTTGAGGCCTTCAGCTTATCAGTAGGGGCCGAAACAACAGTGGTTTTGTTCAGTTTCTTAGCATCAGCTCCAGTCTTAGAAGCGTTTCCTTCAGAGAGCCTCATCTGAATCAAATCAAGTAAAGATGGACTCTTCCGGAGCCGCAAACCCAATGGACTTGGTTCGTCCAATGGATTGAATTGTGCCGGTGGTACCAGATAACCACTCATTCCAAATTCTTGATTCTGCTAGGACAAAAAAAATGCAAACTAAATTAATTTACACCATATTGTTTACATCAGTTTCTAATGTTCGAATAAGCAGATAATATGACTTAGCGGGTGTTTGTTTAAGCTTATATGTGGGCTTATGAACTTATTTGATTGCGGCTTATATTTCATAAGCCCCAATTTTCTGGCTTATTTTGAGACTTTTATATAAGTTTATCATATCATAATAAACTTATATAAGCCCACAAGTCTCAAATAAGCCAGAATACTGGGGTTTATGAAATATAAGCCGAAAAACAAATAAGCTCATAAGGCACATATAAGCTTAAACAAACACCCTCTTATTCACTATTTCTTATAATCGATGTTGAGACTTGAGACTTATCCTCCCATTTTAAAAGAAAAACCCCATCATTCATTCTAACAAACGTTGTCATTTACTCAATTCACCAGAACAACCGATTATTTAATAAGTAAAATTTTAGGCTATGGCGCAATAAAAAAATCTTGAAAGTGCAACAAACAAAGGCTGCAGCATAAAGTAAATTTAGGGGGTGCTTATTAAAACTGCTTATTTAATTCCATTCAAACAGCTTATTTCAGTACCAAATTATCAGAAAAAACACAATAAGCAGTCCCAAACACCAAGCTTTTAACTACAACTTTGATTTTTTTTCCCTTAATTTCCCTAAAACTTTTTTTTTGGGTAAAAGGGACAATACCCCGGTAAATTATATTTCCCTAAAACTTCATTCCGTAATAAAACGAAATATAAAATTAATTTAAAGATTAAAATAAAGAAATAACCTTAGATCGCTTGTTAGAATAAGCGATATGTTCATCAAACTGATTATTACTTTCATCCGTTAATTCTCTCTTAACAGGCGTCATATTCTTCGTCAATTGAACCATCAAATATTATTTAATTGAAACTGAGTTAACTCGGTTTGAGTTAGTTATTAGAATTAAAATGAGTCTTGTTGGTGTGTAGATGAAAGCTGTAAATATGAAGGGGATAAGGGTTTGTTATAAAACGACAGCGCAGCAGCAGCGATTTGTTATCAAGTTGTTGTGTGTATTTTTTTTGTTTTTAGCGTGTTTTTATTTGATTTTTACTCTTGTCACGTGCGCCCGCCTTTGCTATAGTACAGGATTATGATTTACCTCTTAACGCCTTGTAGTTTTTCTAGATGTTACAATATACTGTAGTAGATGAGTTCTCTTCGAAGAATATTTTGGAATTAGCTAGTAAAAGCTCTTTCATGAAAATTCTCATTAAGATCATTGTACTCGTGACTACTCACATTCTTTTCATTATTGAAATTATCTTGAATGTCCGGAACAACATAGTTAGTTGATATAGATGAGATAGTTAAAGATTTTTTATTTTCACAGGCGTAAATTTTGGCTAAGTTAATATCTTTGATACGGTTGGAGTTTTTGAGACCTTGATTAAAGTTTAGCTACTTTTTTGAAAGACTATTTACAACACGAACATCTAATTTATAGTTTGAGAGATTGACACCATCATTTTAAATAAGGGTGGTAATTCGAGGGGGTTCGGGTTGACGGGTTCGGGTTAACAGGTTGGCGGGTCAAAAAACCCCAACCCGAACCTGACCCATTTGAACAATCGGGTCATCTATGTCAACCCTAACCTGTTTAAACATAACCCGAACCTGACCCACTTAACCCGTATATATACTTGTGTTGGCGGGTTAAATAGGTTACACGGGTTGAATAGGTTAAACGGGTTTCAGGTTGACCCATTTAACCCGTTTTATATACAAAAACTGATACATTACATAGGTTAAACAAGTTAAATAGGTATGTGGGTTGACCCGTTTAACCCATTTAACCCGTATAATAATATAATATATATTGTTAGCCCACAATAATCCTTTCACAACTCATAAGCAAACCCAAATAAACCCTTATGATAAGCCGGAAAATGAAAGAAAAGAAAGAAAGAAAAAGGAACTTGGAATATTATATTAGAGAGAGAATTGGTGGATTACAAGTGAAAGAAATGTAACCAATACCCTCTCCATGTGTGGAGATGATTTCTTTTATACCCCTAGCCATCTAGTTGGCATGTGGGCTTTTCTACTTGGGTCGGGCTTGGCTAAACTTGGGCTTTGAGCCCGAAACACGGACAATATTAGATTACAATCCAAGCCCGTTGAACCCGACTAGCCTATTACAATACAAGACCTAGTTTGACTTTATAAGACCGATAACATTCTTGTTTGACTTAATATAATTAAGGCTAACATATATAATTTTTAATTTATGGAAAAAAACTTAAACGGTTTGGCGGGTCGACCCGATTAATTTTTTCTAACCCGAACCTGACCTGTTTAATAAACGGGTTAGATGGGTTGACCCAAAACCGACCCGGAATCTATTTATACTTAATTCGAACCTGTTAATTTTCGTGTCGGTTTCAGGTCGGGTTTCGTGTCGGGTCAGAAATTGCTACCCTTAATTTTAAAATTCATACATGAGAACTTTGTATCCGGTAAAAATCTAAGAGAAGCCTTCATCTATCAATTGATTTGAATGAAAGTAATATGTGCAAGTTTCAAGTCAATGACCTTGTTTTCCTTAACTTTATAGGGCTAGGTAAACACCGAAAAAGTAATCTTACTTTAGCGCCACATCAGCTTTAACATTTCAACACCAACATATCAAAATATCCCTTTTATCGTAACATCTCATAACACCATTTTCTTGGGACCCATCTTTTTTTTTTCATTTTTTTCAAACAAATTATTTTTTCACATTAAAAAATAATTACTATATTAATTATAAATCTAACATATATAAAAGTTTAAACAAATTAATCTATACAAACACAAAGAAAAAAGCCCAATTTAAAGAAAAAGCCCACTACAAATAAAAATAAATCTCACACTACTAACCCTAAAGAAAAGTGCAGCCAAAACACACAAATACAATCGTCTTCTTCTTCCTTGAGAACCTACAAAACACACACTTCACACACACACAGTTAATACACACACACACAACACCACAAACCATTAAAAACGCAAAAAAAAATATGTCGTTGGTGTACCAACGCCCCTACCAACGTCGTTCTCCTTTCAACACCGAAGGTATCATAACGCCACCAACGGCGTTCCCACGTGGGCATAACGCTGGTTAGGGCGTTATGACACCATGTGCTCTTAGAGGGACCTTCAAAGTTAAAAATCAAGTCATGTCACACTTGTTTGACAGTTGGACAACAATTGATTGATTTTGTCACATCATTTTATAAATATGGCCTAAATATACCTTTAAGGCATTGGTTTCGATTGATCACCTTCCTCTCATCATTTGACTATTCAGTTTATGGTTTTGGGAGATTTTCATTTGTCTTTAGAACATATGTACCATCCTCAATACATTAGATGAGGTCCGGTTTCATTCAAACAAGATAACATAACATTCTCTTTTTCCTTTTTGTAAATTCACTTTTAGTTTAGAGGCAGTAGAAACAAAACTACCCCCCTTTGGATCACCTAGTTGCGATATGCACTAAACATGGAATGTTGGTATTAAAAACTTTTGAAAAGTTTATAAAACAAATTTTATAAACCAAATTGCTTTGATACCACTTGTTATTCCCGTTTAGTTAATTACAATAATTAACAAAGTTACCGAGCAAACTTCCATGCATTTTGAATTATGTTTATAAAACATGTAGTATTTGTATGATATATTATGCTATAAACAGTTGTATCATCTATTAGATCATGCTTATTACTTATTATCATGATACTGAATATTATTGATGATGTGTCATTTTATACATTTTTTCGGGATCATTTAACCTCCTAAATAATGCAAATATGCTCAAATATTGTACTTAATCGTTTCTTTTTTATGTTTTAGCATTTGAAAGAAAAGCACGTGACTTGGGCTCGATCTAGGAAGAAACTGGACAAAAACACAACTTTTCAAGATTGCGACTTTCATTCTGACGCCTTCACCAAAAGTGCCCAGAAAGTTGATCTTTGAAGAAAAAGTGTGACTCCTCAAATGGTGGAGACGACGTCAGAATTCACCCTTGACGCCGTCAGGATCAAGGAGTGACGACGTCACCACGATGTGTGACGGCGTCACAAATGCCAACTCAAAGAGACCTTTGGAAGATTCGACGGGCTGACGGCGTCACGAAACCCTAGCGACGCCGTCAGAACTCAATGTCTATATATACAAACCTTTATTTTTTATTTTTTCGTGTGAAAACTTATGAGAACCTTTGTAGCAGTTGATATAGTCGATTTTTAGGGTTTTCTAACCCTTTTGTACTCATTGTTACTCCATGTTCAATTGAATTGAAGTTCCTTTACCTTTTTAATCATTCAATATGTCTATGTGTTGTTTAATTAATTTTTCTTCGCTTTCAATTAACATGATTGGCTAAATTAAATTAGTGTTTGCTTATGATTGCATGAAACCTAATTCGTAATCTCTTTTTATATTGCTTCGTGTTAGTGGTATGTGCGTTAGGCATTAGAAAACTAGCTATTTGATCTTCATATCATAGCGAAGACATCTAGTGAAACGTGATTAGGTTAAGAGGATACCCATATTCTGGATCTTCATATCTAGTTTGTCGTTAGGGTGGATTCCTAATTAAGTATTTAGTGCGAGTGAATTTACTATTGGACGTGAGCGGTGTCTGCAGGTAACCACCGTCTAGGTTGTCACGTAGATAGCGAACTTGACCAACCCGCTGCTGAATTAGGGGAATACTTACATATTACACTAACGAGGGTGACGAGCAATAGAATTAGAGAGAGCAATTAGGGAGTAGTGCATGATTAGGTGAACACGTTTGTCTAACAATACGGGTTTCCTACATTTACTTTTTTGTATAATTAGAATAGAATTAGGAGTAGTTTAATCAACCCCTCTTCAAAACCCGAAATTTTACTTGCTTTCAATAAAATACAAAAATACTCTTTCCTCAATCTTTAGACTTTGGTAACGTACAATTCGAGCCTACCCAAACTATTTAACCCCATGAGTCTTGTCTATACTACACTACAACGGTTAGATACTCTGCCTATGAAGATTGTAAAACTTTTGTGGTGCAACCCGCCACATCAATTACTTACGCTATGTAAGTAAAAAATAAATATGTAAAAAGCATCTTCCTTATCTAGTTTTCCATTCTCTGATTTGCATCGTAATGTGCTTAAATTATGTGAAATAATCAGCCACGTAATCAAAAACCATAATAAAAGAATTACAGTTTCTAAGTACATATGCATTTCTAGTCTTTACGTGAGTTATGCGTTACAAAAATAATCAAAAAGATCGTTAGAGTTAAGGATTTCCTTTTTCTTGTCTAAATTATATTTTTTTAATTACCAGAATCTCCTATTAAGATGAAAATGTGATCGATCTAGTCTTGTTTTCTCTTTTAGTCGATCACGCTACATAATTTAGATTCCTTCAAACTTATGTCATTTTAACTACTTTCAGACAAAATGATCACTTTTCTTAAGGATTTTATACTTGTCTTTGTTTTGTTGAGTTCTTACATAACACCTAGTTGTATATGTAGGATATATTTGAATTGGTATGTTTCAAGAAACACAAAGAACCAAATCGAAAGAACCATATCTAATAACAAAATTAACCTTAATTCATAAAAAAATATGGTGTTGTGTCATAAGTTTACTATGTTTATTATTATAGATAAGATAAAGCCAACGCGTGTTTAGTAGAGTTAGTCATGAGGCTCTTCTTTATGCGAGAGGTCTAAAGTTCGAATCTCCTCATTGTGGTATCCTTCTGTAGACGAATAAGAATGATAACTACATTCAGACTACATCTTTGTTTCCATCAGATTTTTTTTGAAGAACATGACGTGACTTGAATTTTAATCCTGAAATAAACAAGTACAGTAACCTAGCGATGAGTCAGTTTTTTACATGAAGCCAAACAGGCTATGTACATACCAAATAAGTTGCGTACATGAGTACATTTGAGTCATAGACTCGCCTCCACAGTCCACAAACATATTAAACAAAGAATATCTTTTGCGTTTAACTGTTTATTGAAAATAAACATAATCCATCCTTTCTAACTATACTTGACATAATTGAAAACAAAAAACTAGAATATAGTAGCTCCACCACCGAGATTATTGAAATGTAAGTGTGATTGTTTTTGCTACATATTTCGACATATAAGGACACTGGCGATGCTTTGTGTAAGTGGGTCAACCGCATAGGGTCATCATTTGTGAGGGACTTTCAATTTAATACATGTGTTTTAGTAACACTTTTAATATTTGTAGTTTTTTTGTTAGTAACGTAGTATTTGACTTTTGTTAATGTAAGATAATTTGTAGTAACACTTTATGTAATATCAATAAATAAATTTATTTTTGTTAACCACTTCATGATTTACGAGGCCTCATAGCCAGTGGCGGAACCAGGAAATTGTAGTGTGGGGGGCAAAAAAAAATTCCGATAGCAACAAAATACGGCGAAAAAATAGGATAAAAGTGAGGATCGAAATGAAAAATCGAGTATTTTCACTTAGAAAATGAAGGATTTTAAGGTTTTAGAGTGTTAAATGTTAGACTTTAATCTATGAGTGGGGGGCATTTGATTTTGTGATGGGGTGCACTTTAATAAAAAGGTCAATAAATTTATTCTTTTACACTAAAAACCGATATTTTTTGGCGAGCTACAACTTCTAAGTGGATCCGCCCTAGCTAGTTTCGCATCGGGGCACCAAATGAGCACTTGACCAGCCATGTATAATAAGGAGGTGAAATATAAGTTATGAGGCACGTGCGAATTTAGTTTTGGATAAAATATGTGGGCCATGGTAGGCCTTGCTTCCAACGTGGGCTGCTGTGATTACATAATGAAAATGCAACGTGTCATGTTTTAAAGGGTGTTAGTGCCACGTAAGCAGCTAGGTTGGATGCCGTATACGGTTTTTCTGGATGATGTTCTGTATATGATTGATCGCTGATTTGTCGTTTTGTGATGTATGGTACACGCGCTCACACGCCATTCATGTCGGACGAAAAATCTTATGGATAACGCAACTTGCATCGTCTTATAAAATGGTCCCTTGATTACTTGTGATTTACATTTGTTTCCCATTAAAATTTTAAAATCACACTGGTTCATTATTTAAGGTTTTGATTTGAACATATCGTAGAGTTGTTATTAACAGCTTAGTTTTCAAAATTTATGGTAAGACCAATACACAATTTTCATCTAAAAGTACTCAACATCGCTAACCGTCTCCTAAGATTTCTCACACACAATTTCAGTTTACTCTTGCCATATTAGCGAAAAATGAAAGCATGTTTTTTATTATGTTTTAATATTAACGGATTTTATAAACCATTATTGTTAAAAACAACCTTAATGTTGTTGCCATCATTTCTTTTGATTTTGATGTTGTAAGTTTGTGATACGTAGTCCAATGTTTGCAAGAGATTTAATTAACTTATTTACTTGTGTCACTTAAGTGGTGTTTGTTTTTTTTAAATATCTTTTAAAACAACATTTTAATCTGATGTAATTAGACATTTAGATCATTAAAAGTGTTTGTTTTTTTATATCATTCAGATGCGATAAGAGACAATCAATGTTAAGATTGTTTGTTTGTTTTTTATCATTAAGAGACACTAAGAGACATGTCTTAACACCTCTTAATCTTTTTTTTATTCTTATTTTTCTTTTACTTTTTTGTTCTTATTTATTTTCTGTTTTGTTAAGTTTTTTTTATTTTAGTGTTTTTTTTTCATTTCTTTGTTTTTTTCCGTTTTATCTTTTTCTTTTGTATTAAAAGTATTAAATATAATGATTGCATATGTTTTGTTAAATAAAGAGTGCATAAGATGATATATGATAATTCATATTTTATTCAAATTGAAAGGTTCATATTCGAACTCATATATCTCAAATATTACGCGACCCATTTAGTTAGTGATTGTAAAAAGTTCAACTTAAACTCTGACACGTTTATTTTTGAAAAATAAACATGAGATTGCATGTTATGTTTAAAATACTTTTAACTTTAAATTGATTATATTATAAAATTTGTATTTTATATTAACAAAAAATTATTTCTTATGCGATGCGAATGCAAGCATTTTATGTTTAAAATGTAAAAGTTATAGTTTAACATATCTAGACATTTTACAAAACCAAACAGTTTTATTTTAGTCAAATTCAGATTTCTCAACCACTTACTCATATTAAAATGGAAATCAGATTCATACTTTTCTTACCACATATTCAGCTTCAGATGTACAAATGAAATTCATATTCAAAGCTTCTTAGCAAACAAATAACACCTTAGTACGTTGTCAATGTATAAAATAATCATTAGTTTCTTAATCTTTTAATCATTAATTTTTTTAATTTGTACTACTTCTATTTTAAAATAAATGTTTAATTTGTATTTCAATCAATTAAAAGAGAGTTTAGTGGATGAATAAGATATTTAATTACTGAAAAATATAGTTAATGCAATGCATTTATAAAATTAGGGATGGCAACGGGCGAGAAAAAACCTATAACCTTTGGGTACCCGCTTGTTAATGGGCGAGTAATCCTGTTATTTCTCACCCGTGGGTGGGTTCAGGGCCGTCTTGTGAATTTCGGAGGCCCTGTGCCGTAACTATAAGAGGCCCCGTTAAACACGAAAATTTTGAGGGTAATTACCACGGACCACAAAGTCAATTTTTTGTAATATGGTAAATATATTGATGTTCATAATAGAGTTCAATCAAGATAACTAAAATTCAATGTATATACTGGTAATTATCAAGTGAAGAAAAGTTTGTACTTTATTTTTAAATCGTATATTGGTTATTAAATATGGTCTATGCATACAATTTTTTATTAAAATATGTTATCCTCATGGTTAGCTAACAAATAAGAAACATTGAGAATATGGTGTATGGGCATTTTAAACTTCGTATTCACCTAATAAAAAAATGGATAAAATTGAAATTTGTGGCCTTTGAAAATAGGAGGCCCTGTGCCATTGCACGGGTTGCACCCCCTATGAGCCGGCCTTGGGTGGGTTGTGGGTGAAAATTTATGCCCATCGGTAGGTGGTGGGTGGGTGACGGGTAATGCATATTCATCATGGGTGTACCCATTTTAAGAAGCCCATGAGTGTACCCGCCTAAATACCTACGGGTGTACCCGTAAACCCATTTGTGTTAAAATAAAATTTATTATACTACCTAAATATTTGTGAGGTTGTTGGTATATATTTAATAACTACCAAAATCTCTAGACTACACAGTAAACTAATAGTTTCTTTGAGTTACAAGACTAAAAGGTTATTTGAAAGATCGCTGGCAGAGATATACGGAGGCACTAACCAGCACCTGCAAAAGCCTACGCAATACCAACAAGGTACTTTCAAGGCCAGGCATTGGAAGGCAGACCCCACCACCGGGACTTACGATGTGGAGGGGATCAGGCGGGCACGTCCCGAGGAGATTACAGCGGCTGAGTGGGACAAGTACATTGCTTTTTGGAATGATCCCAAGAACCTTGCTCGAGCCGCTCAAAATCGGCTAAACCGGCAAAAGAGCGTCGTCATATCTCGACAGGGATCCGATGCTGGCTTGCCTTCGTGATGAGATGGTAATAAAAGACCATTTATAATTATTTACATACATATGTACATATATATCTGATTATACGCTTTGGTGTGTTGTGATTTGTCGTTTTTAATTAGTTTCATCTTATATGCGTGTGTATGTACAGATGCAGGCCTCAGACACTCACGAGTACCCTTCACTCATTGACACCTACTGGCGGACCCACACTATTGACGGGGTATTCCCTAATGATGGGGACCGCCGAATATATGTAAGTTTTGTTTCAAAACACACTTTAATGAATTATCGAGAAATAATGTAGCAACCCGACTAATATATTTACTATCTTGTGTTTTTGTCACTACATAGGAGGAGATGAGAAGGCTTGAGGCTACGGGTCAGCACACCGAGGATGAGATCAATGCGTTGGCACGAGGGGGTAAGCTTCGTGGGCACATTCCCGGTGTGGGTCGGGTATTGCCATCACGGGCCACATCGAGGCCAAGTATGCCTGCCACCGACAAGTCGCTCCAGAACGTGAATAGAAAGGTAGACTTTATGATGAGTATTTTCAGAAGCGACTCCAGGTACTCGGATATGTTTAGGGAGTTTGAGTCGGGTGGTGCTAGCGGGAGTGGCGGGCGTGGTGATGACGAGGAGGGTGGCAATGATGAGGATGGCGAGGATGAGGACGACGACGGCGAGAGGTAGTTGTGTTTTATATTATTAGTATGCTACATGTACATTGGTACTTTAGGTTCATTTTGGCGACATTTAAACACTTGTTTCCCCCATGTTGTATATTATTAGTATGCTACTTGTAAGCCCCCTTTATGACTAGGAAGCAACGTTTGTTAGACTTATTCGGATTTTGGACGATTTAGCTTTATTATCTTTTGGTACAAGTTGTGGTATTCGTATTTCGTTGATCCGTTTACTTTGTATTTGTGTTTTGGTACAAGTTGTGATGAGTATATACAGGTTTTGATACAGGTTTGTATATTGGTGATTTTTTCCGGAAAAATTCCGGAAAAAATCTGGAAAACGCCTGCTGTGCAGGCTGTATTAAAAAAAATGCAGACTTTTCCCCAGCGACATGTCGCTGGGGAAAGTATTTAATAAATTTTTATCAAATACTTTACTCCCAGCGAAATGTCGTGGGGAAACTGTTGAGTAAAACATTGTTGAAATATTTCCCAGCGACATGTCGCTGGGGAAAGTATTTGATAAAAATTTATTAAATACTTTCCCCAGCGGAATGTCGCTGGGATAGTGATTTGATAACCATTTATGAAAGATATCTCCCAGCGACATGTGCTGGGGAAAAGTATTTGATAAAAATTTATTAAATACTTTCCCCAGCGACATGTCGCTGGGGAAAGAGCTGCCACCGTGGCAAAAATTAGTTGACTGAAAAACGTGTGGGACCCACCTAGTCGCTGGGGACATGTCGCTTGGGAAAGGGTCAGAATGTCGCCAGGGAAGACGTCGAATGTTGTAGTGCTTTTTTCCTTCTGCATATAACAGCAAAACACGCAAAATCAATTTCCGAAACGAGTATATTATGAAGCACCCTTACAATAATAAGTTTATTTTTTTAAACGTACAAGCAACAACAGTTTTTGACTTACCTTGTTTATAGCGATATGCAATTACTTCCTTCACAAAAAGTGACTTCCAACAATTAGGATTAATCTGTTAAATCAAATCATTGGCATTAACGATAAGAACATTTTATGTGAACGATACGTCTGTAAAATCAAATCATTGGCGAAAAAAGATACGTCTGATATAATTTTTCATTGACCCGCTAGCCCGTTC
>BQNB010050187.1:29754-39945 GCA_026074375.1 Tanacetum coccineum | reverse complement strand
GATTTAAGGATGAATGAACGGATCGCAAGTGATTGTTGATTTGTTTGATTTGTGTTTATGTTTTTGTTGTTGTTTGATTATTTGGTTCGGTGACAATTAAACTCTTAACTAGTTCGGTTTGCGAAGTGATTAACTAGTTCGGTTCATATAAGGTTGTAGTGGTTCGGTCCTTGAGGTGTGGTCAAGTTCGGTCTTCAAGGGTTCACTAGTTCGATTCAAGAGGGATTGCTTGTTCGGTTGTCTTGTTCGATCCTCTTGTTCGGTTGAGAAAGAAATGTTGTGCTCGTTCGGTCCTTGAAGTGTATGAGCTCGTTCGGTTATTAAGGTGTTCCACTCGTTCGGTTGAAGAGGGTATTACTCAATCGGTTGAAGAAGCTGTTGGCTTGTTCGGTTGACCAAGGTTAAAACTCGTTCGATTCACACTAGTTTATAACTAGTATGCTAAACGATTCCAAACACCCTTTGTCTTGCAAAAACACCACAGATAACCTGTAAATCTTCAAGAATTCGCTGCAAGAAATTATTATTAGGATGAACAATCAATAAGAACTCGATCCACGGCCACGAAACTAGATCAAAAACTCGGTTTCTTTCTCTTTTTCCTCTACAATTTTCAAACCACAAAGAGAGAAAAAAATCGCCAAATCAAGATTCGTTTGATTTTTTAATTTTTATTTTTTATTCGAACTACAAAAAAACGAATCCACCAAATCCTTGATTGCTTACGAGATGGTTTTGATGATATTAATTTAAACACAAACCATCTATGAATCAAGAATGAAAACAAACAATAAAAAAATTCGAATACCCCTTTTTTTTAAAATTTCCAAAACCCAATCAAAAAGAAAAACACAAAACCAAATCAATTCATCAATCTTGAAGGCTCTTGATACCAATTGTAGATTCCATGATCATTCATACAAACCTTAACAATGATGTGTAGAATCAAGATGCAGGAAAATAAAGACTTTATTGATGATTGAAAGAAAACTTTTTGGTGGCTAGAAACCCTAACAATAATATTGACTAGCTAACCTAATAATGATAAGAACAAAGTGTATTTATACACTAATGGGGTTTGGCCTATGGGCCTTTCTTTTGGGCTTTTGCAGGCTTTTTGCATAACAACCCATTTACATCATTAAACATTAATTAATTAATTAACTATCGAGCTATAAAATGCTTGTTTCTTCAAGACCGAGCTTCTCTTGTTAGACTGTGAAATTATGTTTCTAACACAGTGGGACATGTGTTCTCCAAGGCTGACATTGTCTAATATTCAGATGAAAGTTAAAAGAGGGATGTGGGTGGCCGTTTTTGGAAGTGCCGGGTCTGGAAAATTGAGCTTTCTTTGTTGCATTCTTGGTGAAATCTCGAAATTCTCCCGTGAAGTAAGTCTCGATTTCATTTAAGTTATGGAGTAGTTGTTTCAAATTTCATTTTACATGTAAACTATTCAAATAGTAACTCGAGACGAAGATGCATATGCTTCTGTTATATTCTTATTTTTAAAGGCACACACCTACTCCATCCTCATATGACATACTTATCAAATAGAGAAAATGCCACAAAATAGGAAGTAATGAAGTTTTGTTTCTCATAATGATTCACGCGTTAATAGAAGCCAATAATCCTTGCTGCTTGATAGACAAAAGTATGAAAAATAAAGAACAAATAAGAATAAACGATTGCGCAATTCGATTTAAACTTATTTCATTTGTCCATTTACGAGACTTATGTTCAATCACATGCACAATATCGAAAGAGCAACAAAATTTTGGTAGCAAATATGGGTTTGGGCTAGAATCTGATGTGGGTTTAGATACTTCTACTAGCCAACTTCTCATTTCATGGTCACCTTCCCATAAAAGCTCTGGTGTTTGACAAATAACGAGTGGGTTGTCTTCATTAGAATTTTTTTATGCATGTACACAATAGTTTTGTCATTCATTTAGTCTTTCTTTGGCATACTTGTATTTAGAAGATTGTGATCAAGTATGTGAATATTATGAATAAAAGCATATGTGGTCATAACTTTTGTTCTTCTAATTTTTTAATGTGCACAAGGACATGGCATTCGAGCTAACATGGATATCAACGACATCGAGTACTTTGACCGACACCTGGAACATGAATCATCATACAATGAAGAAGCTAGGGAAAGAAATGTGCATTTGTTTTTCCTTGCTCAGTAGATGATTTTAGTTATCAAGGAATTTTATATGCTTTACAGTCCCATATATGTGTGATTTATAGTTCAAGTATTTTTGTATACACATCAGTGTATCATCAGGTTATGCTTTCAGCATGCGGAGAATTTGAAACCTTTTTTGCTGTTGTAAGAAATGCCCTTGCAGCGAAGCGCGGGCTCCCAAACCTTGTTAAATGTATACAGACAAAGAATATAGTAAAGAGTTATGATAAATAGGCCTAACAATGAGACCTAACAATAGGCCTACACCATTCATTTTTTGACAAGTGTATTACACATTTTCTCTTTCATCATTTCCCACCAATCAATTATTCAAATTAACCAATCACATCTTTAAGTCTAATTTTAAGTGTAGGTTTTAGGCATACAAATCATTTTTCTATAGTAAAATAAACATAATAATCATATACAATACTTGAACAAAGAATATAAGCTAAACATACACAATGCTTGAACAAATTGGAAGCAAAACATAACAATCAACGCCACCTAATAATATTATGAGCAAGTAAAACTCTAACGTATTATGTTTACCGTATCAAATGACTTTCACATTAAGCAAATCATATAACATATATACATTTATGTAAGATGTTTTTGAAAAATAAAACGAATAACAAAAATTTACGTCTAAACCCCATGCGTGCACGGGCATTATAACTAGTAGCTATATACATTAATAACATGTCATAGTTGTTAATGGATCTACACCTTGAGTCCCCAGTTCTTGCACTATCAATCGTACGCCATACATATCTTCATTCAATTTCTTATGTCTATTAAGATGCCTAGGTTCAAATTATAGTAGAGCCTCTTTTTTTCCAATTATTGTATAATAGGGATCTATCAAGATGCCTAGGTTCAAGAGGACACGAATCCGATGGCTTATACCTACTTGAAAATCAACCAACGGTGTGACAATCCACATTTTCAGGTCATTTTACGTCAATAAACTCAAAACTATTTACTTTGAACTTACGTGTTTACTTTTAATTATAACCGTTAAGTTAAATCGCGTACACTGAAAATCAACAATTAGTGTAAACCAGCATTAAACAAATATAAGTTTACGTCAAATAAGTGTTGGGTTTTAGAAGACTTTACAACTTACTGCTGTTGGTTCAACGTTAGTGCTGTTAGTAGTAAGTTAGTGCTGCTAGCATATAATAGTTAGTGCTGTTAGGAGATATGCATGAGTTAAATTAGGAATAGATATGCATTATCTCCTCATGCGTTTTGTAAGCCTATTAGGGTTTCCTTGGTGTATAAAAGGAACCCTAGACATAGTATATAGATCAATAGAGATCAATTAGCAATCATAGCTTGTAACCTAGTACGATTCAAGTTATAATATAAAGTGTGAGTTTGATAGAAGATCTCTTATGTTTTCTTAATACTGTTCTTCTTAGCATTGTTGATTAGTTTCTGCATAATCAATAGTGTTCAATCAGTGTTTCATTATTGTTGCTTTGGATTTATCTAAAGTAACAAACCCTTTGCAAGCTAAAGGTTCAAGATCTATTCAGTAAGGGATCCAACAAGTGGTATCAGAGCTTGTGTGAAAACTCTAAATAAGAAGAACTCTATTATTTGAAGCAAATTTACAATCAAACCAGGAAGATGACAGAACAAGACTCTCCTCCACCAACTATGACAGCAATGAAAATCCCTATCATCAAGAAGGGAGAATATGATATTTGGAGCATGAGAATGAGATAATATATCTGCCACACAGATCATAACCTATAGGATATAATTGTCGATGGCGATCTCCAAGAAGAGGTTGCACCAGTAGGAGAACAATCTAGTCCTCCTACTCCTAAGACTGCCAAACAACTGACTGCCAAAAGGAATCAGGAAAGTGTTAAGAGCATCTTGCTGTTAGCAATACTTGATGAATATCTCCTTAAGTTTCATAATGTTCCAGATGCTAAATCTCTTGCAATCAAATCAAGGTTTGGAGGAAATGATGAATCCAAAAAGATACAAAGGAATGTTTTAAAACATCAGTTTGAAAAATTTACCACTTCACAAAATAAAAGTCTAGATAAAGCTTATGATAGGTTCCAAAAACTCATAAGTCAATTGGAGGTTCATGCTGCTCTAGTATCAAAGGAAGATATCAACCAAAAGCTCCTAAGAAGTCTTCCTCCTTCATGGAGCCAAATTGCTTTAATCATGAGAAATAAGCCAGACATAGACCAGACTGATATTGATGATCTCTATAATAACCTTAGGGTCTATGAAGATGAGATGAAAAGGTCTTCAAGTTCCACATCTAATTCTCAGAACTTGGCTTTTCTTTCTTCTGAGAATACAAGCAACACTAATGAAGTTAGTGCTGCCAGTGGAAATTTTAGAGTTAATACTGCTGGAGGAACTAGTTCAACATATCAGGTTTTAACTACTCTAGGTGCTGATGAAGTAGTGTGCTCTTTCTTTGCACAACTGTTAACTAGTCCTCCACTTGATAATGAGGATCTACAGCTAATTAATCAAGATGACTTAGAAGAATTGGATATTAGATGGCAGGTGGCCATGTTGACTGTTAGGGTGCAGAGATTCATTCAGAAGACAGGAAGGAACTTGGATTTCAAAGGAAAACAACTTGTTACCTTTGATATGTCAAAAGTTGAGTGCTACAACAGTCACAGGAAAGGGCACTTTGCTAAGGAATGCAAATCAGAAAGGAACCAAGGAAAAAGATCTTATGGTGATAATGGCAGGAGAAATGCAACAACAAATGAACCATCATCACAAGCACTGGTGGCTCAAGATGGTCTAGGAGGCTATGACTGGAGCAATGATTTTGATGAACCAGTTAATTATGCTTTAATGGCCATCTCCTCCTCAAGCTCATCAAGTTCTTCTGACAATGAGGTACAAAACTGTTCTAAACAATGTCTTGAATCTTTTAAAACTCTTCAAAAGAACTTTGATAGTGAAAGAGAAAAACATAGCAGAGCCAGACTAGAAATTCAGGGTTATGAGTTAGCCTTAGAATCTCTAGAATCTAGAATTCTTGGACATGAAAAGAATGAACTGGCTTGGGGTGAAAAATATGAGTTTCAAAACTATGAGCTTAAGTGCAGAGAAATAAAAATCAACAACCTTAAAATGGAACTAGAAAAAGTTGTTAAGGAAAGAGATGAGTTGAAAGTTAAGATAGAAAAATAGGAAGAATCATCAAAGGGTCTTAATAAATTACTCAACAGTCAAATGAGTGCTAAAGATAAAAATGGTTTAGGATATGGCACACAATTGGATGAAATGAGTGCTAAAGAGATGAGTTGAGGTCAGATCAAGTGATGAAGAGATCACACCAGCAAATGATAGGTTCTCCAAAGCAGATGGGTATCATGCTGTTCCCCCTCCTATAACAGGGAACTTCCTAACCCTAAGAGCTGACATATCATTTGCAGGTTTAGATGAATATGCCATTAGGAAGAAAATAATTGAGTTAAAAACAACTGAGCCAAAAGATAGTACTAGTGAATATAAAACTAGTAAGAATGTAGGTAAAACAAATAAAGTAAACATAGAAAAACCTAAGTCAGTCCATGAATTAGTTGTGCCTAAACCAAAGATTAACAGAGACAAAGTCATCATTAAGGATTGGTACTCAAATGATGAGGATGATGTGTCTGAAGTAAACACAGTTAGTCCTATTATGACTAATGAGACTCAAACAGTTAAAACTCAAGTTGATAAAATTGGTCAAATTTCTCATAAAGAAGGAATTGGATTTAAGAAAATAAAAGCTTGCTTTGTTTGTAAGAGTACTGACCATTTGATCAAAGATTGTGATTTTTATGCCAAAAAGAGTCTAGAACCTAAGCTAAAAATTGTGGTCAATACTGGTCAAAGGGTGGTCAAACCAGTATTGGATAATGCTAAAAGGGTAAATCACCAAAAAATTTCAAATAAATTGAAATACCCTCAAGCAAGAAGGACTTTTTTCCCATCAGGATTACTAACCAGGACAGGTTTGGTTAATCTTGTTAGGCCAAATGGGAAAAGAGCAGTACATACTGTTAGTACTGCTAGGCCATTTGCCCCAAAAAATAGCACAAACTAGTAGTGCTATTAGACTAATTTACCCAAGAATGGACAATGTAAGACCAAGAGCCTCATATTCACCAATCAAGAAGTCTTACTACACCAGACCAGCTGTTAGACCCAAAAACTTAAAACAAGATGTTAAAACTTCTAGGGTTAAAAATATGACTACTGCTGGGACAAGAGCAGTAGTTAATACTGGTAAGGGTAAGATGGATAATGCTCTTAAGAAGTCAAGGTGGGTGTGGAGGCCTAAGGGAAATTACATGGATCATGAGTCCAAAGAAAAAGGATCTTTCATACTCAAGAAGTTTGAGTATGTTGACCCAAAAGGGATATCTAAGTCTGTGGTGACTTGGGTCCCTAAGAGATACTGATTTCTCTTACTTTTTGTGCAGGGCAATCCAGAGATCTGTTTACAGGATCATGCAGTGGTGGATAGTGGTTGCTCTAGCCATATGACTGGCAACAAAGCTTATCTTTTAGATTATGAAGATTACAATGGAGGCTTTATGGCTTTTGGAAGTGATCCCAAAGGAGGTAAAATAACGGGTAAAGGTAAAATCAGAACTGCTAATTTAGACTTTGATGATGTCTATTTTGTAGATGAACTTAAGTTTAACCTTTTCTCTGTCTCACAAATGTGTGACAAGAAAAACAGTGTCCTCTTTACTGACACTGAATGCCTTATTCTGTCTCCTAGCTTTAAGCTTCTTGATGAAAATCAAGTTGTACTTAGAGCTCCTAGACAGAATGGTGTGTACAGTTTGGATTTAAAGAACATTGTTCCTTCTGGAGGTATAACTTGTTTATATGCAAATGCAACAACAGATGAGTCTAAATTGTGGCACAGGAGATTAGGTCATGTGAATTTCAAAAATATAAACAAACTTGTTAAGGGACACCTAGTTAGAGGCCTACCTTCCAAAGTTTTTGTGAATGACCACACTTGTGTTGCCTGCAAGAAGGGTAAGCAACATAAGGCCTCCTGTAAGGCCAAGTTAGAAAGAACCATCAGAAAGCCCTTAGAATTACTTCATATGGACTTATTTGGACCTGTCTCAGTAGAAAGTATTAATAAGAAAAAGTACTGTTTGGTTGTGACTGATGATTTCAGCAGATTTAGTTGGGTATTTTTCTTAGCTACTAAGGATGAAACAAATGAGATCCTTTATAAATTTATCACAGGCTTAGAAAACCAATTGAACCATAAAGTTAAAATCATTAGAAGTGATCATGGGACAGAATTTAAGAACCATGCTATGAATGAATTCTGTGCTAAGAAAGGGATAAAAAGGGAGTTTAGTGTGGCTAGAACTCCACAGCAAAATGGTGTTGCAGAAAGAAAAAATAGGACCCTAATTGAGGCTGCTAGAACTATGCTAGCAGACTCACTTTTACCCATCCCATTTTGGGCAGAGGCAGTAAACACTGCTTGCTATGTACTGAATAGGGTATTAGTGACCAAACCTCAAAATAAGACACCTTATGAACTATTAATAGGTAAACCACCTAGTATTAGTTTTATGAGACCGTTTGGGTGCCCCTTGACCATTTTGAACACCTTAGATCCCTTGGGCAAATTTGATGGGAAATCAGATGAAGGATATTTGCTGGGTTGAAGCAATGCAAGAGGAATTGCTCCAATTCAAATTACAGAAGGTTTGGAAACTTGTTGGATTGCCGATCTGGAAAAAGGTCAATTAGCTACAAAGAGGGTCTTCAGTAAGAGAGGATGAGAGACTTCTTTCCAGAAAGCAACATCCTGGGACTTCATTGCTTCATCAAATGTTTTCGGGTCATCCTCAACATTAAAGCAATATGAGTGTTGGTCAGAGACCTCATCCCTTGTTCCTTCAACTAAGTATCATTGAAATTCAGGCCCAAAATCCTTTGGAGACTTATGCCTTTTGCTTTTTCTAGGCTCAGATTGCTGAACAATCTCATCAGTGACTCTTTCAGAGACCACTAAACCACTAGAGTCGTTAGTTCCTTTTACCAAGGACCTCTGACTTGGTCTAGGGACAGATGAGAACATGTGCTCATCAAAGATAGCATCCCTTGATTCAATGATAGAGTTAATAGCATCTGAATCATTAGGTTCAATAACATAGAACCTGAAAGCCTTGGAATGCTCAGCATATCCAACAAAGATGCTGATAGTCCTGATAAACTGAATGGATCTTTGCAGCCTATAAAGGATGATAGCCAGGATGTATAAATACAAATGACTATGTAGAAACAATGACTATGAATACTATGTGTTAATGCGGAATCTTAACACAGGTACTAAGAAGAACAATGAACAACTGAATAACAACTTTATTAATGTGTTCTTGAGGATTACAGATTGCTAACTATGATATTGTATATGATTTGCTAAGCTTGTGTATTTGTCTGTGTTCCTCTCTTTTCGTCTCTTGTCTAACTATGCCAAAGGTGATCCTTTTATATGCTAAGGATAACCCTAAATGGCTTACATATCTTTTTCTAAAATATCTCATAAATATCTTTTAAATATCTTCTCAACGGTACTAACTAACTTTCTACTAACGGTACTAACTAACTAACAGTACTTAATACTTTGTACTGTCGGTACTAAGTATAACTGTCAGTACTAACTATTTGTACTGTCGGTACTAAGTTAAGAAAACATTAATCCTAACAATCCTCCCTTAAACATGAATGTTAAACTATTTTAACTTCATGTTTCTTCAATCCTTTAAGCTTCTTTTAACGCACAGAGGATGTATCCAAACATTCTTTATCATTTCTTAATCTTGTACACTTTATCCTTCTTTAGCAGCAACCTTGTCTTTTCAGCAATTCAGCAACATCTTTTCAGCTACTCAGCAACATCTTGTTACCTACAATCCAACTAAGTTGGCTTTGTAGTTTTTGGCAAACTACCAGCCATTAACGGATTTGATGTTCCTTTACCAGTAGCCGTTTGCTCTGGGATAGATAACTCTTCATCTAAGAATATGGTGAGTTAATTACCATACAGTTTTTGGTAAACTGTCAACCATCAACGGATTTGATTTGTCTTTACCAAATACCGTTTGTGTTTGGACTAGCCAATGCTTCATTGTCATAACATGGTGCATTGATAAACCATATAGTTTTTAGCAAACTATCAGCTATCAACAGATTTGAGTAGTCTTTACCAAGAACTGTTTGATCTTGGACTAGCCAACTCTTCACCAAGAAGCAAGGTGAGTTGATTACCCTACAATTTTTGGTAAATTGTAAACCATAAACGGATTTGAGAAGTCTTTACCTCAAGCCGTTTGCTTGTGGACTAGCCAATTCTTATGCCTGTTAAGCATGGTGAATTGATAACCATTTGTTGTGTGGTGGTTAGCCAACACTCAATCCCTTCTCACTTCCATCAGTCTTATTCTTTAGATTCTAAATCAGCAAGTACCTTCTTGATAAATCGTATCAATTCCAATGCCATTGTACTTTCTTCTTCAGACTCCAATTTAAGATTTAGCATTTGCACCAGTCACTACTACACAAGTGGGCTAATGCTACGGTAAGAATCCGTTGCAAATCCGTTGCAAAGGGCTATTTGCAACGGATTTGCAACGGATACCTACCGTAGCGTTAATGCTCCATGGAAATTTATATTGCAACGGATTTCTAACAGGCTTAAAAAAGTTGCAAAGGTTTTCCAACCAACAAAAATCCGTTCTAAAATCGCAACCGTTTTTGCAACGGGTCATATTCCAACGATTTTGTTACGGTGGATATAAATTGCAACGGGATAATATTTCATACAAGATTGCAACGGAATAAATTTGCTACAAAATTGCAATGGTATAAATTTGCAATAGATTTGCAATGGCATGGATTTTGCAACGAATTCATTTACAAACCGAAATGATTCATTTACAATTCCGCTTGAAAAAATGTGC
>BQNB010050187.1:0-27984 GCA_026074375.1 Tanacetum coccineum | reverse complement strand
ATGAACAACTGTTAAAAGACTTAAGGGAATCTAAGTTAAATGTTATTACTTATAAAACAGGTTTAGAGTCTGTAGAAGCAAGACTTATAGTTTATAATAAAAATGAGTTTGTTTATGAGGAAGATATCAAGGTCTTAAAACGTAAGATTCATTTAAGAGAAGTAGCCATTATAGAGCTTAGGAGGAAGTTAGATCTGGCTCAAAAACAAAAAGATGAAATTCAGCTACCAGTAATTTTTTTTGAGAATTCATCTAATAGCCTAAGCAAACTAATAGACTGTTAGATAGTTGATAAGTGCAAAACAGGTTTAGGGTATAATGTTGTTCCACCTCCATATACAGGAAACTTTATGCCTCCAAAACCTGATTTGTCATTCTCTGGTCTAGAAGAGTTTGTGAATGAGCCTATAGTTAGTGAGCCTATAGTTAAAAAGCATGTAGTTGAGACTAGTAAAGCTAAGGGTAGTGCAGACAAGCCTAAGGTTGTAAGGAAGAATTTTGGTCCCCTACTTATTGAAGATTGGATATCAGATAGTGAGGATGAAGTTGAGTCAAAGCCTAAGATTAAGAAGAAAACTATTTAAGTCTAGTTTTGCTAAAATAAAGTTTGTTAAATCTAAAGAGCAAGTAAAATCTCCTAGGAAAACAACTGTTAAACAAGGTAATCAAAATAGGCTGAACACACATAGTCCTAGAGGAAACCAAAGAAACTGGAATAACATGATGCACAACGATAGAAGTAAATTTGAGATGATTAACAGAAGCTATGCTATGTGTGTGAGAGTTTTGATCACTGCAGTATAATTGGATAACCATCAAGATAGTTTAAATAATAAAAGATGGTAAACCATATGGAACTATACTCAAAGGGTGAATCACCAGAATTTTTCTAGAATGACTCACCTAGTCCTAAAAGGAACATGGTTCCAAAAGCAGTATTAATGAGGTCTGGCCTAGTATCACTTACTACTGCTAGACCAGTTAATACTGCTCAACCTAGAACAACAGTGAATAGTGCAAGACCAATGACAAATGTTTTTTAATAAAGATATATAACTATAGAAAGCCATTAACACCAAACAACAACTAAAAACATAAATTTAATAAGAGGGGTTAATACTGTTAGTGGTAAGAATGTTAATACTGCTAGGCCAAAAGCAGTAGTTAATACTGTAGGCCAAAAGCAGTACTTAATGCTGTTAAAGGAAATCAGGTTAATGCTGTTAAGGCCCAGCTGTTGGTTTTGGAAACCAAAGACTAAAGGAGATAGACCATGTTTCTAAACACCCAGTGCATCACATTATGGAAAAGGTGTTTGATAAAATTGATGCACAAGGCAGATCTAGTCAATGATGGCTTGGGTCCCCAAAAGAGAGATTGATATCTTACCACATGTGCAAGGGCAATCCACAAAGGAATTATAGGACAAGGATGATTGACCATGATGTTTAAGGTACATGATATGAGAACATGTCCTATCTAACAGATTATGAAGAAATTGATGGAGGATATGTTGCCTTTGGAGGTAATCCCAAAGGAGGGAAAATCATAGGCAAAGGTACAATCAAAACTGGTAATTTAGATTTTGAGAATGTTTATATTGTAAGAAATTTACAGTTTTAACCATCTTACAAATGTGTTACAAAAAGAATAAGTGTTCTCTGAATGACACTGAATGTATTGTTTAATCTCCAAACTTAAGTTAACACTGATTGAACAGTCATGTTAACTTTAAAGTTTCCTAGAAAGAACAATAATATAGTGTTGAGTTAAAGATATTGTTCCTAAAGGAGGTCTAAACTTGGTCTCTTTTGCAAAAGCCACATCTGATAACATAACTATACGTAGAAGGCCTTGGACACATAAAATTTATAACAACTATGAATAAACTAGTTAAAGTAAATCTGTAAGAGGTCTACTTCAAACTTTTTTGAAAATGAGCAAACCTTGTTCTTGTCACAAAGGAAAAGCACATAGAGCTTCTTGTAAGTCAAAACAATAAGTTCAATCACCAACCTTTACATATGATTGCACATGTGATTTGTTTGGTCCAACTTTACTCATTATGATTGTAAAAAGCATAATGAAAAAAGATGTATAGCCTAGTTACACAGACGATTATCGTAGGTTAGTGGGTTTTTTCTTTCTAGCTACTAAGGATGAGACTAGTGGGATTCTTAAGTCCTTTATAACTGGAGTAGAACATCTAATAGATCAAAGGGTTAAGGTAATTAGGTATGATAATGGAACTGAGTTCAAGAATAAGGAGATGAATCCGTTTTGTGAAAGAAAAGATATTAAGAGAATTTAGTGTAGCTAGAACTCCTCAACAAAATGGAGTAGCTGAAAGGAAAAATAAAACACTAATGCGGCTGTCTAGATAATGCTAGCTGATTCTAAGCTACCTACTACTTTTTGGGTTTGAGCAGTTAATACTGCTTGCTATGTGCAAAATAGGGTATTAATAATTAAGCCTCATAACAATACCCCTTATGAACGATCTTCAGGTAGAAAACCAGCTTTAGGCTTTATGAGACCATTTGGGTATCCTATTATAATTCTTAATACCATAGATCACTTAGGCAAGTTTGATGGTAAGGCTGATGAAGGATTCTTTGTTGGATACTGAATTAATAGTAAAGCCTTTAGAGTATTTAACAGTCGAACAAGGATAGTTGAAGAGAACCTGCATGTCCAATTTAGTGAGAATACACCTAATATTGCAGAAGTGACCAAATTGGCTTTTATTGTAAATTGATGCCCTAACAAAGTCAATGAATTAAAGCCAGTTGGTTGAAGGAAATCATTTCTAAAGGAAATGCAGGTACAGAAAGCATGTATGATTCAGTAAAGGAGAGGGAGACATACCTGGCAAATATTACATTCTGTTACCATTGTGGCATGCCGATCCACTACTCTCTCAAAATACAAAGAGTTCTCCTGATGCTGGATTCAAACCTTCAGGAGATAATAAAAAGAAGGTTACTGAAGAACCAGTAAAAGAAGGTGGTGATCCAAGTAATAAGAATGATAGTGTTAACAACACTAACAATATTAATATTGCTAGTGATGGAAACATCACTAACAATGTTAATACTGTTAATTCAACTCTTAATACTGCTGGCATAAAAGTTAATACTGTTAGTAGTAATACAAGCATTGAACTTCCAAATGATCTAAATATGCCTGAATTGGAAGATATTGTGTATTTAGATGATTATGAAGATGTTGGTGCAGAGGCTGACATGAACAATTTGAATACATTTATGCTTGTCAGTCCTATTCCAACTACAAGAATACACAAAGATCATCCAGTTGAACAAATTATTAGAGACTTGAATTCAGCACCCCAAACAAGAAGAATGACAAAGAATTTGGAAGAACATGGTTTGTTTAGTTCAGTTCAGCAAAGAACAAACCATAAAGACTTTCAAAATTGCTTATTTGCTTGCTTTCTATCATAAGAAGAACCCAAAAAGGTAATTCATGCATTGAAGGATCTAAGCTGGATAGAAGCTATGCAGGATGAGCTTCTATAATTCAAATTACAAAAGGTTTGGACCTTGGTGGGTTTACCAAATGGCAAAAAGGCTATTGGCACTAAATGGGTCTTCAAGAACAAGAAGGATGAAAGAGGCATTGTGATAAAGAACAAAGCAAGGTTGGTTGCTCAAGGGTACACACAAGAAGAAGGGATTGATTATGATGAAGTCTTTGCTCCTGTTGCCAGAATTGAAGCAATTAGGCTATTCTTAGCCTATGCCTCATTTAAAGACTTTGTGGTGTACCGGATAGATTGTCAAGAGTGATTATATTTATGTAAGCTTGAAGAGGAATCTAATGTTTGTCAACCACCAGATTTGAAGGATCCAGACTTCCCTAATAGAGTATACAGAGTAGAAAAAATTTACTTTGGACTGCATCAAGCTCCCAGAGCATGGTATGAAACCTTTTCAACTTACTTGTTAGACAATGGGTTTCAGAGAGGAAAAATAGACAAGACTTTGTTTATCAAAAGGGACAAAGGTGATATTCTGTTAGTTTAAGTATATGTAGATGATATCATATTTGGCTCTACAAACAAGTCATTATACATAGAGTTTGAGAAGATGATGCATAAGAAGTTTCTGATGAGTTCTATGGGTGAACTCATATTCTGCTTAGGACTGCAAGTAAAGCAGAAGGAAGATGGGTTTTTTATAGTCAAGACAAGTATGTGACTGAGATTTTGAATAAATTTGGTTTTACTGATGTCAAGACAGCAAGCACACCTATGGAAACTCAAAAGCCTTTGCTCAAGGATGAGATGGCAGAAGAAGTGGATGATTATTATATAATCAATGATTGGTTCATTAATGTATCTTACTTCTTCAAGACCTGATATTATGTTTACAGTGTCTGCATGTGCAAGATACCAAGTCAACCCAAAAGTGTCACATCTTCATGCTATGAAAAGAATTTTTAAATACTTAAAAGGTCAACCTAAATTAGGCCTTTAGTATCCAAAAGAAATCACCTTTTGTTGGTAGGCATACACTGAATATGATTATCTGGAGCAAGCTTGGATTGGAAGTCTACAATAGAAGGTTTGACAATTTCTTTGGGTGTAGATTGATTTCATGGCAGTGCAAGAAGCAGACAGTGGTTGCTAATTCCACAACAAAGGCTGAATATGTAGTTGCTTCAAGTTGTTGTGGCCAAGTGCTTTGGATTCAAAATCAATTGCTGATTATTGGGTAAAACATTATGCATACAAATACTATATTGAATAATGAGAGTACTATATCATAGTTTTAAGGAACCCAGTTCTCCTCTCAAAAAAAGCACATTGAAATTTAGACATCACTTTAAACAAAGATTCCAATGAAAAGAAGCTAATTCAAATGATCAAGATTCATACTGACAAGAATGTTGCAGATTTGCTTACAAAAGCATTTGATGTAAGTAGATTAAATCTCTATGCCAGTATTGAATGCTCAATCTTTAAGTCATGATTAGAAAATGTAAAGTAAAAGAATAGAGAAAATTAATGAGATTAAAAACAGAAAGAGAGATGTGTGATACAAACAGACAGAGTGATTTGGTAAGTAAAAGAATTAAGAGAATTTGTGAGTTGAAAAACAGAAAGAGAGATGTGTGCTAAAAACATATAGAGTGATTTGGTGAGTAAAAGAATTAAGAGAATTTGTTAGCTGAAAAACAAAAAGAGAGTTGAATATAGCAAAAACAGACAGAGAGAATTGTGAGCTAAAAGAATTGAGAGAAATCAAAAACAGACAGAGAGAATTGTGAGATAAAAGAATTGAGAGAAATAAAAAACAAACAGAGAGATTTTGTGAGCTAAAATATTAATTTGATGATGGAAAAGCTGATTAGAAAGGAATTGGAGTTAATGCTAGTGATTCAAAGTTAATGCTGCTAGGCATAAACTTACTGCTGCTAGGGAAAGTTAATGCTGCTAGGCATAACTTACACTGCTGGTTGTAAGTTAATGCTGCTAAGCTTAATTTACTGCTGATTTACTACTGCTGGGTTACTTACTACTGCTAGTTGAAAGTTAATGCTGCTAGGCATAACTTATAACTACCGGTGACCGTTAATGTTGTCAAGGGTAGTTTTATAAATACTTCGATTAAGGGTTTCATTTAATCATTTAATCGATTTCAATCTTTCATATACTCTCTAATCATAAACCCTAACTCAATTTCATCATTTTATCATCAAAACCCACACAATGACGAGCAACAATTTGAAAATGACTCTTAATTTATCCCGTTTTGACTAAATCTGCTGAAAGTGAAGGATTTGAGCAGATAGTGGATTTTCTGAATGCAAGTTCTATAAAGTATGCTTTAACCGTCAATCCTACTATATATACATCGTGCATTGAACAGTTCTGGTCTACTGTCAAGGCGAAAACGGTTAATGGGGAAGTTCAGTTACAAGCCCTAGTAGATGGGAAGAAGATTGTTGTTACTGAAGCATCTGTAAGAAGAGATCTTCAACTGGAAGAGTTGCTATTGAGTGTTTGAATTTCTACCAAATGCTACAATTTTTAAACAGCTTACAACTCATGGGTATGAAAAACTTTCACAGAAATGCATTACATTCTATAAGGCATTTTCACTCCCCAGTTAAATTCCTATTCATACCATTTTGCATACCTAAGTGACTAAGACTAATCCATGGAATGAATTTAGAGCACTACGGCCTCTTGCAATTATTTGTTTATCTACAAACCAAAAGTTTACTTTTCCAGTATATTATTGAAAGCAATGGTGAAGAACTGTGGATACTGCTATCGAAATTCTTGATGTATCCAGAGTTTGTATAAGTCATTTTGAATATCAACTATAAGGGAGAGGGCAACTCAGAACAACAGGATTTATATTGCCCCTCCTCACATAAAGAAGCTTTTGCTAACATGAGAAAAAAAAAGGAAAGACTTTTCTGGTAGAGTAACACCATTATTTCCAACAATGGTGGTTCAAGCTCAAGAAGAAATAGGTGAAGGTTCAGCAATGCCAACTGATCCCCATCACACACCCATCATTACTCAGCCATCATCATCTCAACCCCAAAGGACACAAAAATCAAGAAGGTCTAAGGAGGTGGACATTAAGATTCCTCAGTCTCGTTGTTCTATTGATCCAAAAAAAATCGCAGATGAGGCTGTCAATGAGGAGCCTAGTATGCAACTTAAGGAATTGATGGATTTTTATAACCAAATTGCAACAACGAAGTCTTGACCTGGAGAATACAAAGACTGCTCAAGATCAGGAGATTACAAGTTTAAAGAAGAGAGTCAAGAAGTTAGAGAAGAAAGGAGGGTCAAGAACTCATAAGCTCAAAAGATTATACATGGTTGGTAGATCTAGAAGAGTAGTACCTCTAAAAGAAGAAAGTTTGGGTGATCAGGAGGATGCATCTAAACAGTGGAGGATAGATGTATTGATTGCCTGATAAAGACATTTACTGGTCACAGTTCACATAGATGAGATATGTTTGGAGTTAGAAATGATCTTAAAGGTGATGAGATAGTTCGTTGAAAGGAAGTTGCTGTATAAACGATGTGATTTAAGGTGTTGAAATTTACATTGGCTCAAGCACTTGCAGCTTTGAAAAGTGAAAAAGTTCAGGAAAAGGGGATGTTATTAAAGAGCCAAGTGTACCAGTTAGTGCTGCTTCAACAAAGGTTAGTATTGTTATACCAACAACTGCTACTACAACAATTACAGCTGTTAGCTCAAGACCCAGAGCAAAAGGGATTGTTTTTCATGAACAAGAGCAAGAACAAGAGCAAGCTCCTACACCAATAATTTCTTCACAACAACCAACATAGGTCAAGGACAAGGGTAAAGGCAAAATGGTTTAAGAAGAACCTGTGAAGAAAATGTCTAAGAAAGAGCTACTCAAGCTTGATGAAGAACTTGCTTCCAAGCTACAAGCTAAAGAAGATTAAGAAGAAAAGCTTGCTAGGAAAAACGCTCCAAAAGTTGAAGAAGTTATAACCTAACTTAACCTTGGATTGATATTCAAGCTAAAGTTGAAGCTGATTATCAACTGGCTCAAAGACTGCAAGCTCAAGAGCAAGAAGAGTTGTCTGATGCAGAAAAGGCTACATTATTTGTACAACTCTTAGAGAAAAGAAGAAAACACTTTGCAGCAAAAAGAATAGAAGAGAAAAAGAACATACCACCAACAAAAGCTTAGCAAAGGAGTTTCATGTGTACTTACTTGAAAAACATGGAAGGATGGAAGCCCAAAGACTTAAAGAATAAATCCTTTGCAAATATTCAAGACTTATTTGACAAAGCTATGAAGAGGGTAAACACCTTTGTAGATATGGATACAGAATTGGTGAAAGAGAGTTCCAAGAAAGCTGAAGCAGAGACAGCACAAGAAAGCAGCTCAAAGAGAGCAGGAGAAGCTCTAGAACAAAAAAGCTCTAAGAAGCAAAAGGTGGATGATGATAAAGAAACTAGAGAGCTTAAGCAATGTATGAAAATCATTTCAGATGATGGAGATGATGTAACTATTGAAGCTACACCTTTATCTACCAAATCTCCAACCATTGTTGACTACAAGATCTACAAAGAAGGGAAGAAAAGCTATTTCCAAATTATCAGAGCAGATGGTAAATCTCAGATGTATTTAACTTTTGGAAAGATGCTTAAAAACTTTGACATTAGATAAAAAAAAAAAAAGGAAATAGAATGAAAAAAAAGGGAGATATGAGGTAGATGTAGGTGCTGGGTGGGGGTTATTTGATTGAGTGTGGGTTTAGGTAATAGTGGGGGTAAATGGCTAAGCAAGATTAAGAAGACAGAGCCAGTGAATTACATGGATATTTTTTTACCACTTAATTTGAAGACCATGTTTAAACATCATCTTGAAGATGGTGTATGGAAGAATCAACAAGGGTTAGTTAAAGTGCTGAATTAGAAGCTTTATGATTCTTATGGGTTTCATTACTGTAACAATGCAGAACATACCTTTATTATATTTGGTTGAGAAAGATGTATCCCACCTTACAAAGGTACAACAACTACATCAGATGTTTTCAATGATGTGAACTCCAAGTTGATTATGAGTGTGAAATGCATTTGATCTTCTAATTGGTCAAAAACAGATAAGGAAGGCAATGGTAACTCAAAGAAGGTTTGTAAGCACCCTTCCTAGTGATTGATGAGCTTTAAATGAAAAACTAATGATTTTGAAGGATAAATATCTAGTTTTAAGGGATGATTGTTGGGTTAAAAGCCTTCCTTAAGTACTGCTGTTAACGTATTAGTTCCGATGCTGCTAAGCATAAATTAGTGGTTGGTTAGTAATCTAATGAAAAAATATGCAAAGTAGTTTATACACTAGTTACTACGTGCAAGTGTATATTACTACTGCTAGTTAAAAAAATGTTTAGTACTTCTAGAGTAAAGTTAGTACTCGCTAGTGTAACTTAGTATTGCTTGGGCGAAGATTAAGAAAACTTTCTAATATTAATGCTGCTGTACACAGTTATTGCTGTTGGTACAAAAGTTCCTCTGGATGGTGTTGAAAGTTAACGCTCTGGTATAAAAGTAACTACTTTGAAAGATTACAAACTGCTGAAAGATAAAGACAGCTTTTTTCCCCCAGAAGGGGAAACAAAAAGAGAAAGATTGCTTATGTGATATGTACGAGATATTTTTTTGTAAAAGATACTATAAGTTATTTGTATAGAAATCATGATAACTTAGACAAATTTGTACATCCCATTAGGACTCCTTGGTGTTAAAAGAGGTACCTAGGTTATAAAGTTCTATGTATCAAAGTATCAAAAACGAGTCATTCATAGAATTGTCATAGCTTCAAGGTTTTGCAACCCTAATACTAGTTAGAGTATTCATATTAATATATTGAAGCTTTTGTTTGTTAATCTGTGTGTTCTTTAAACTTACTATTTCATTAAAGAATTCTTCTTATATTAAAGATTAGATTTCGCCTAATCTTTAGTATTATTAAACAAAGTTTCTATTATAGTTGTGTATGATTTATCTTGCATGACTAAACTTACACAAGCTAAGAAATTCAAGATCCATTGAAGTGGGATCAACATAAACACTTAAAAAAGATAAGTCAAATGCCAAAAATACCCTTAATAATAAAATGACTAATATTATATTTTTAACCTTTTTATCCTTTCTATCATAAGTCCCATTCTATTTGAACCAACTCTCTCTTATTAATATATAGTATATTATATATGAAATCATATATATATGTATAAAATAATGTATATATATAGTATGTATACATATATAAAATATATATAATATTATAGATAAATATATATATAGTATATATATATATGATTGAATATAATATGATAAGTATATCTATATGTAGTATATATCTATATCTATGTAATGTATCTATATATATGTATGTATATATGTATATATATATATATATATGTATGTATATATGTATATATATATATATCTATATATGTATGTATATATATGTATGTATGTATATATATGTATGTATGTATGTATATGTATGTATGTATATATATGTATATATATGTATGATATGAATAAGTATATAAAAACTATAATGTAATTGAGCCCACATAACCTCACTCGACGGGCGGGTTCGCTTCTCATTCACAATCAGATCACTACCGCTGCAAAAACCTCGAATATAACCTCACTTTAAGCCGAGTATACAATCATTCTTCTCCAAAACCAAAGCATGGATAGTAAAACCTAAATCTAATTATTCAAAATAATTCAAAATCACACGATTGCAATCACCTAAAAAACCTTAAACAAAACCTAAAAGTAATCACAATAAAACCTCAAACTCTAAGCCCACTACCCAATCATTCTTCGCCGAAACCGAACATCGGTAATAAATCCTAAATCTAAGAATTCAAACTAATTAAAAATCACATCATTGAAATCACCTATAAAAACCTTAGATAAAACCTGAAACTAATCACAATAAAACCTAAATCTGCTCGTATTGAATCCTTGTATATGCAACATCAAAATCACATTATTCCAATCATTTGTAAAAACCTCAAATAAAACCTAAACTTGATCACAATAAAATCTAAAACCAAACCTCAAATAAAACCTAAACCTAATCACAATTACAATAAAACCTAAAACCTAAATTTAAACGTATAGTCGTCTATGATGTAATTAAATTATCGATATACAAACTAAAAGAGCTCAAAAAGTTACACGTTTGAAGTAAACTCGGTTACAATGTTTGACATCTAATGTACCTGTTGAGTCTTGAAACTTCATCCAATGTACAACTTGATCAACAAAACACTTCATGTATATATTTGGACTAATTTAAAGAAGGTCAGTAGAGTGATACTCACACCATCTTAGACTAATGACAATTGAATAGATCAAAACGTTAGTACACGTAAATAACGCATAGTAGCATATTTGAAGTCGATAAAAAAAGACAAGATTAGATGACTTACGTGTGAGATATAACGAAAGCCACATGGTTCATACACGTCAAAAAAGAAGAGAGCATGATGATATGGAGTTTTTTTTGAAAGATTATAAAACAAGATTTCATAAATAATGATGCTACTTTGTTTCACTAGTTCAATATTATGTTCTTGGTTAGATTTATGTGTGATTTTGTTGTGGATTAGTTGTGAATGGAGATTAGGCTAGACTGAAGACTATTGTGAAGTTTGGTGTGATTTTTTGAAGCGTTTGCGAAAAATGATGTTGCTGATCCAAATATGTTTTGAGGTTTTGGTCGACCTAAAAATATTTTCATTAGGCGTAAAAGTAGTTTTTGAAGAACTTGTTTCGAATAGATAGTTTTTCATATATCACACATTAAAATCGGACTTAAAACGGCCAAGTTATAGCCAAATGAAACTTGAAACATTTTTCGGCAAAACCAAGTGAATAGTTGCTGATGTGAATAGTAAAAAGGGTTTTCGAACACTTTCGAGATATTTTGAGCTTTTAAAACACTAACGAAACATATAATAACATATATATATTGATTTGTATCATTTAAAGATGTGGTTAACATATTTTAGGAAAAGCAATAAAGTTACTAAAAATAGTAAGTTTAGTAAATATTTAGCGAAACGGACATAGAAGTTAAGCGATTAAGGCTAGTTAGTGCGTTTTGAATTTTGAAAACTTAACAAATGTAGGGGACGGTATTAATGTTCCAAAACTAAAAACTTTCCTAAAATATAATCTTTTTAAAAATAGTAATTTTTGGTTAAACGCCGAAACTTAAAGAAAAACTATATGATTCCATTTCATCATGTTTTGTTAAACAAACTAAAGCAAACACACATGGATGTATTTTGGTGATGAACATATTGTGCAATTTTTGGCATACTTTCCTTGTTTTTAAGACGCGTTATTATTCTAGGTCGCGGCTAGATTTCTATATCACCTTTTACTTGCGTAAATATCATTTTCTCATTTTGCTAAGGTGAGTTCATAGCCCCACGTCTTACTACTATAACTTTACCATTTTGGGGTGAGAAACATTGCTTGTTTTTAAACTATGAACACAGTTACTTTACGTTTCCTTTTCTTGATTACGTGTTGCCTAAGTAACAAATAGACTTGCCCGAATTATCATGAACCGTCAATTGCTTAACCGACCGTACTGGTTAAGTGAGCGCGAATGTTGTAAATAGATCTATTGGGAGTAATTATCCCTATCCGGGTAAGTAGCGCTTACTAGATTCGAAGGTCCCGAACAAACGGATATATACCATGTCGGAATGTCTATGGCGTGGAATACTATTTGGCATCTAAAATGCTTCCTTTTAAATTGAGCCTTAGTGTCATGAGCTTAGTGCAACAGTAAATACATTCTTTTATGTGAAGTTGTATCTGTTATAACTGTCACGTGCGTACTGTGAACTTGTGGTCCACTTTTAATACTAAATTCAAACCTATGAATTCACTCAACTTTATGTTGACCGTTTTAGCATGTTTTTCTCAGGTGCTTAGCTGTGGATGTCTTTGCTTGCTATTTGGTGTCGCTATGCATTGGGCCGATTTTTAAGAAACGCTATTATCTACTGTTTAAACATCGTTGTAAATTTTTAAAACTTTTATTCGCTTCCGTATATTATCTTTAAACTTATGTCAAACATTAACTATTTTAATTAATGCAACAATGTTGGAATTTTCAAACTTACCCTTAGAGGTCGTTCTTTGTATCTTGTGTGATGTATATTATGACGTTACGCCCCCGGACACGTGTTTCCGTCTAGGCCCCGTTTGGGGGTGTGACAAGTGTCTTCTATTTCTTGAGTGGGTTGAATGATAGTGCGTGGAGCATCTGTCATTTTAGTATCTCTTCCCTCCAAATTGATGTTTACGTCCCTGTATAATTCATTCGCTTCATCCTCTTCGTTGATCTCTTCTTCATCCAGTTCTTCTCCCTCAACATTCGCACCATGAGTGACTTCATCACTTTCTTCATCATTAGTAGATTCATAATGAGAAGGTGTTTGAACCCTCAGATCTGAACCCTCTTCTTCATTATCTTCTTCATCGTGAGTAGAAAACTTAGGATGAACAAAGTCATCACCATCGTTATCTGAATCAGTCTGCTCATTATCATCATCTGGACCTTCATGATCCTGTCCATCATCATCATTGTCATCATTTTCATTTCCAGTATTGTCATCATTTTGATCATCATCACCGTTGTCATCATCATCTTGATTATCAGCATCGTCATGGGAGTTCTAGAGAGAGAAAATCACTTAGTATGTGTTTGTAATAAAATGAACATCCAACCCCTTCCCATGGCTGGAAAGGGGTATAAATACATGTGTTTGGATGCCCAAATGGGCTATGGTATGGGCTTACAAGGGGGTAAAAGACTCGGCCCAACACCATAAGTCGTACGGTAACTAAACGATTAATACTAAGACTACGAGCTAACCTATGCTAGATATAACACGGGGTGACGAGTCCTTTTACCTTGATGTTTCATAATCCTATACAATCTCCCCCTAGGTATAGGCACCCCAGAAAATACAAATTGGAATCCTAGCATATATTTAGTTTAATCTGTTGATCTGGCTGTAGTCTTTTGATTCTTTTCAACATGTCTTGTGTACATCAATAGATGATCTTCAAGCTTTGTTTCCTATGGACATGTAGATCTCTGAGCTTCTTTGAGATCAACAGCCAAAGTAAATCACTTAATCATTCTAGTGTGTGAAGTATAGCTCCATGTGAAAGTTGTGAACCATTCGGACCCCGTCATCTCACGACCTTTCTGAACATATAGCAACATCAGAGTTACGGAAGCTGTGTTGTAGGTCTTTCAGCTATCATGATGTCTTTGATTAGGAATATGAAGTGTGAGCATGGGGTTGTGAATTGACACGTCTCTATCCAGCAGCTTGCTACTAAACCAAGTCGGATTCCTGCAAGTATACGTTAGTAATAAACAAACGAAAGTGTCTTTGTTCACTTTCGTTGAATAAGGTTGCAAGAACCACGGTTCCCTGTTAATTAGTATAAATATTGCCTGTGATCAGGTAGACTTCCGAAGAATCTCTTTGATAGGGTTTCGCAGCTGTGCTAGCCGTTCTCAAACCGGAGCGTCTCAAAGTAGACAAAGCATGGAATGAGTGAACCAGTAGATTAAAACCCACTAATTAAACGAGAAATTAATTTGAAAATCAGTCGCGTGTCACTCAGAAAAGAGTTTTTGTGACACATCGATGGTTTTATAACATAAAATCAAATTTCATCAGAAACACTTTTGTTTTGAAAGATATACACAGTCAATGTCCTCGAAAATCAGTTGTTGAGCACATCGAAAAAGGTTTTTTCAAAAGCTCTCGTCAATATCATTATAGAACAAGTTTGATTCATAAGGAATCGCACCATCGTTTCTTTCCAGTTATCACAAGCTTGATACTTAAGAGGATCTCACATGTCACCTACCAAGAGCTTGTTTGATGTTGGCTCTAGAAGGATTTACATCTTCATTGTGAGTACTTTTGTATCACTCGGATGTTTTAGGCAAAGACCACGAGGATAATGCGTAGGACTCTTAAGATCTTACTTGTTATCACAATGTATGATCAAGGCCTAGTTTTATTAGTGTCCTAAACGAGATTTATGATATTCTCATGGCTCTATAACTCAATATTGCATTTTTGGTTTTAAGTATCGGAGGCTAGAGCAAGACTGCCACCTTTTCAATATCATAACAACTCGAGTGAGAGAGACAAAGAAATGTATGATCGTACTTGGAGAAATAGACAAATAATCCGTTGAGGGATCGCGAGTGGCTAGGGAGGGTTATGCAAGCACTCACTGGTCCATGAAATTTGTCCTTCAAATTCAGCATTCCAACCATGTGATTCTGACAGCATATGTAGTGACCCGGTTTCTGCCTAATGTTTAAGGAGGGCTGCTTTCTTTTCACCCTTTATCTTAACATTTCTTTTTCATTCTTCAACCCCTTCGGTGCTTACCGAGACTTCATTACTAGTACCTTGTTGTTGGGTATGTTCTAGTAATACTCCATCTCAGTCCGACACTAATACCCTTATTCTCACATTACTATACTCGCTTTTGTAATCATACCTAAGGTACTCTCTTCACAAACTAGTGGTTTTCCCTGGTACATCCTCTAGCTTCTAGCGGACATAGGAACATGTACCTAACCATACCATCCTTATAACTCCGATAAAGTAAATACAGGGTCGGTCTTTTGGTACTGTTCTCTTCGCCATAAAACCATTTGAAAATCAATCAAGGTACGGGCGATGTAAACATCAAAGCATTAGTACCTCGATTGTTTTGATTCATGAAACTGCTCCCCCTCAACATGTGCGTCGATATTCGAAATTGTTTGGCACATGGAGGGAGGAGTACCTGCTTGAGTCTTAATAGATCACATTTTTATCAGATTTAATATTTAAATCACATTCTCTCCCCTGAATCAAAAATTTAAACCCTTTGAGATTTAGGATCTCAATATAATTTAAATATTTTAGAAAATTTAGGGAGAAAATTGTCTGATTTAAATACAAGATGCCGATAATTAGTACCTATATATGCGCCCCTCAAGTTGATTGAGGGATTCTGTTAGTGTCAGTTATGATGAATTTATAAATGATTTGGAGTTTAACAAGAAACTCAAGAAAATTTCATTAAACTGACACTTAACACTTATTTACCACACTACATATTGATGGACAGAGATTGATTATATGAAAAACAGAGACCTGACATGTTATACGAATCAAGTATGAATGAGGTCATACGCCACTAGAACATCCTTTTGGCCGTCACTGTTTGTCCTTGCACCAACCACACGTTCTAAAACTCCTCTTAATAACTCCTCATGAAATGTCTTGTCCAGCAAGAGTTGAGCATTGAACATGAGCATGTGTGTTGGTGGTGTGGTGTTGATGCTATCTTTTTCAGTAACCATTGAGATTAACAGGGTTAATGAAGTAATTCGTTGGACACATAGGTCCGCTTGATGAATGGAAACATCACCATTGATTGAATCTCGAGTTCAGCAGATGACAGAGTTAAATTGGTTTGTACATATCCAGCTTGTTTCTCTGCAACTACTGCTTCAGTTTTGTATTCTCATATTTGTATTCCTCATCATTAGAGACATCATGAACTTCCTTAATAGATTAAGAAAGTAAGCTACTCGAGCTACTAGAATTGTCCTTTGGCTCATCGGGAACCTCTGGAGTAATACCAGATCCTTCACTTGAACCTTTGGAAAGTTGTTGAATTTTGTAGTCAAGCAAGCTTATTCATCTTTTAGAAGCTTCAACAGCTTCCCCCCTGAATCAGCAATCATTTCTTATTATGTATTTCAGTGTCTATACTTGCATGTCGCATTAGTAAACTTGATGAAGTACTCAGCCCAAATATCTGAAATACATAATTAATTCGAAATCGAAACACCAAAGTCAGTTAAGACTCGGATATTTGAATTTCTCCTTATATGATAGAGATGATATAAATTGAAACACCAAAGTCAACTAAGACCCGGAAGTCACAATTATACCCTCTAAATAGCTGAAATGATAACACCTAAGGCAACTAAGTCCCGAATGTACACATTTCTTCTTGCAAGATACTGACTATCTAAAGGAATCACCATACTTATCAAACCTATGTGTACCTCTTTTGTTACAAGATTCCTACATCCTACCGAAAAATAACATAGTGATTGACAGTATTAGGAAAATTATTAAATGAATCAGAAACATATTATCAACTACAAAGGCATCTTTCTAACACTCCGTAAATTATTTCCAAACAATCCTAAGCCTTTAAAAACAAGAGAGTGTTTTGGCAATCTGGATCGTCCTGAAAGTTTTAAGCCTAAGTCACTGATCATGAAATTATATTTAAGCCCATTAATTTAATAACTTAGACAACGGAAAGCCTTGGAGGTTAAAATAAGTTAACACCCCCACAAATCATTATCTATTAAGTGAGCACATTTGTCATTAATTACCAGTGACATATGAAGATAATTCGAAAACACACATTCTCCCCCCCCGAACAAAACCTATACTATTTAAGACCTATAGTATTGTTCGAGTGGACAAAATTTCTTGAAACTGCTATTTGTTAAATGTCGAAAAAACTGATTCTGATTTGATTAAACCTTTTTCAAATGGTTAACCCGAACATGATTTATAATCAATATATTTGAGACAAATCATTCGGGTTACAAAACTTATACCCACGGCAACCTAGGTCCTTCTAGTTGCAAGTCAAAAGGCGTAGGTTCCTAATTACTATATGTTGCATTCTAAACCTTAAAGATTAAACAAGTAACGATCTAAAGCTTAAATGAGTTAAAATACATTAACTACTCCCCTTTTAAATCATGAGCCGTTACTATCATCCTTTTGTTTACTCCTTGTTTTAAAGATATTTTGAAAGAATTATTACACATTTATCCACCCTCAAATAATGTCGCGTTTCTATAAAGAGCTGCAGACATTGTTTTGAGTGATAAAAAATTCTTTATAAAATCTTATTCTGATGAAATACGAGATGACTGATTGTTTTTGAACGACAACAAAACCTTTTTCAACATGTGTAACACAAATAATTTTGAGAAGAATCATAGACTAATAATCATTTGTTAAATAAGAAAAGACTTCACTTCTTGATCAAGAAATAATGTACTGAAGACGTTACTTAGATCGAGGTGGCACTATATAAAGTAATCCATGGTCCGGAGAACTTAATCACGCCTTGATTAGTAACATCCGTCTTTTCTGGCGACGTGTTTCCCTCATTTTGAAAACCGGGTTGCATATCAGAAAATAATAGCAAGCCATTTTGACATGTTTTGAAAAACATTTGAAACTTCTGTTCGAACTTTAATTACAGTCCCGTGTCAATTATTGAATACATTTCCGAACAACCCGAAAATATATAGATGCCATACGACATGTCATGAAAAAACATATTTTTGGTATGTTCAAATTTTGTTATTTTAGTATTTTGTTTTTTGAAAAGTTTTTTATAAAAAAATGAAAATCTTTTTGTTTTTTTTTTTGTTTTATATATTTACATATGATACATGAAGGGATACCACCATAACTCTTCAGTTTCATCCACCAGCTTTTTCATCGTTTCCGGAGACATGCTTTGCATTCCAACCTTTTCACATGAGACATATCAATTTTTCCTTGTCCTAAGGTTTGGAGAAAATATCTGCAATCTGAAATTCTGTACCGACGAAGTAAAGCTCAACCACTCCATTTTCCTTTTGCTCCTTGATTTGCCTCAATTATACAGAACACCTCCCATTCATGCAATTTATTCATTCACTTATAAAATCCACTTCAAGGTAAAAATCATCACTTGATCTGGACGAGGTACTAGCTTCCAAATCTCCAAATGTTCAAACTCATGGAGCTCTTCATGGCATCAATCCAACAGGATTTGGTTAATGAGTGCGTTTTTTATAAATTTTGTGTTCACTTGAAGAGAGGAGAGCATCATAGTAGCAGAACAGGGCTTTTCGTTGTAGTTGGGGGGGAGGGAGTTCTTGTGGATACCACCGTCTGAAGGATCACTACCAATAATCTTGTCAAGCGGATGATCCTTGGTCTATTTTTCGATGTGCTCTTGTGGTTGATTTACTGAATGCACGTTGGTTGGGATAACAATTCGGGAAGAGGATTCTTCAGAACTAGGTTCTGGAATTGGAAGACCAAATTACAGATCATTTCCGCTGGTGTGCAACTTCAATACCATTGATCATCTTCTACAATACACTTATAGGAATAACATGAGATTGTTCTTCTGAGTGATTTGTGAGGTACTGTAAGGTGTATCATGATCAATTCTCGTTGATGAAGGTGTACCGGTTGAAACAACAGGTTCTTGAACAACAGCTACAAGAACAGGTTGAGCAACACTTGGTGAAGGATTAAAGTACTCATCAAACATAGGGCAAAATACCGAATCCCAATCATTCTTTGTTGGTGGAACATTAGGTGTTGGAGAAGGAGGTTGTGGTACGAGTCCTAAACTGATTGTTCCATGAGTCATAAGTTGATGCCCGAGTCCTGGACTGATGTGTTCAGGAGCCATAGGAACCATTTTCAAACATCAATCAACATGTAGTTGATTCACACTTCTCCCCCTCAAAAATTGCATATGAGGTTGTGATTTTTGATTGAACAAGTGAATAACAATACAATCCAAGGTACGTTGATCCACTTAATAACCAAACGAGCATGGAAAAATCATGAATCATGTTGATAAGAATGGTCAGAAACAAGAAGATTTCTCTTCTTCTAAAGATAAAGCGCACTTAAGCGTACACCTTTCTTTTCTTTAAGGAACGGGGCCTGAAGAGTTGTCAGCAGACGCCATTTGTCGTTGAAGAACGAGGCCTGAACTGATGTAAACAGACGTCATTTGATGACATTAAGGTCCGAGGCTTGAACTGCAGTGTTCAAACGTCATTTGTCATTGAAGAGAGAGGCCTGAACTGGTGTGTAATCATAACTCATTGTTTATTGAGCATCAATTTGAAACCTTGAACCACTGGTTTATGAATATCAAGTCTTTTCATAACCAAACTTAGAGTCGTATTTCCTTTATAAGATTACAAGATTACCAGCACTTAAGTTATAGGACCCGTGCACTGACATTAAGATTGATCGCATTCCCATAATGGGTTAGTGATATCATCATTTGAACCATTTGGAGGTTCACTGTCAACTTTGGTTGTGTTATCGGTGAACATCTTTCCAGTAGGTATCCACCTAAGACCAGCAATCTTGAAAATTCTACCCGTCGGTTTCCACCTAAGACAAGATCTAGGAGTGTTTTGTTTTCTCATGCATAGCGGAAGACTTCTTGGGAGAAAACCTTTGTCCTTTAGCAATCTGCCTACCAGATTTTGAGTATGACTCTTTGGTTCAACAGGTTTGTTGATGTTTCTAGTCTTAGGGGATTGAACCTTAGCACGTGAATTTACCTCTTTCAGGAATTTTGTTATACAATTATCATGATTTGCATTAAAGACACATTTATGACACGTTGAGCAAACAAAGTGTTTAGAGTCAAAAAAAGAACTAGACTTCTAGAGTGATCTACTAGCGACACAAGCGCGGACAATTTGACATTCCACACTACTTTAGTTACAAGCAAACTTCCTAATATTTTGATTGTTGCTCCTAGGATTTGGTTTGCTACCATGAGTATGTTTTTTAGACCTATATTATGCATCACACTAGGTTTTGAAATCCTATTTCTTTCGTAGTTGCCTATTCCTAACTTCCTCTAGATAGTGAATTATGAGCCCTATCATTTGACCCATACGGTGTCTTCTTACTATTCCTAAATGAGCAGTGCAATCAACATGATGAGTTTTGAAACACATAGTCTCGAACGTTAGGCAAATAATGAAGAGTGACTGGTTTTGACAAAACGTTATTCACATCAACTTGGAGGTAAACGTAGGTTTGAAAAGTTAGTATCGTTCAGATTTAAACGCAGTCGGTTGTCTAACAACTGATTGGTTTCTGAGTGGTTGTAAAACCGGTTTCCCCAAGATTGATGGTTTTGCAAACTTAGTATCCACACTATTTCCTTTTAACTTTCTTAATTCATTTTTCAATGCTGCATTCGCAAAAACCTTTTCCTGAATCTGAGCTTTTAAATCAGCATTTTCAACCATCTACTATTTACGTGAGCATCATGAGTCATATAGATCGGCTTCGTTCTGAATTCGGTCCTTGTTGATATAATCATAAAGTTCTTGTAAGTCTGTTTTAAATGCTTATTTCCTGATTAACTACTACATTCTCTTGCAAGTAATTTATGCCCACACATACTTTCTATTCAATGTTTATTGTTTTCCCTCCAAAACATCAATTTCTTGGTTTACCCTTGGCTTCCATTTCTTGCAATCCTTCACACAATTTAATTTGATTCTTCAAGTTGCAAATTAGTATGGTTTTGGCCTGTAGCTGAGCTTTCAAATCATTTATCTCAAAAAATTCACAAAACTCAGGAGAATCCTGATTCTTACATGGTTTGTTACTTTGAAAACTTTCTTCCTTTTGTTGTATTGAAATTTCAAGTGAAATACAATGTTTTTTCAAGTAATAAAAACCTGCGTGAAGGTCATTATACGTTTTCTTTTTCAATCATTTCTTTTGATCTGACAAGCTCAGCTTTAAGCAAAGGACTTTTACTTTATATTGTTCAGCATCTTGGTCAATCTCTCCTCCCCTATGACACATATTTGTTGAATCAGGAGTGGTATTGCTATCAACCTTTTCTAACAGATATGTGTCATATATGGGTTCAGATTGCTCAGTATGTTGTTGTTCATTAGCAAGGACAATTATAGATTGAGTCCATCAATTATACCTCAACAAATGGGCAACTTTCATTTACTGGTCTAATATCTGCATCCACAACATGTGTGATATAAGTCCCTGAACTGCTGCTTGTAATATGCTCATCTGACTTTGTCCCACTGCATTCTATAACAACTAAACTAGCATCCAATGCTTTACTCGAAACAACCTTACTTCTTTCCTTAACTGGCATCTTCCTTCATTCAATCCTTCTATCATACTGTCTTTTATGACGTGTTCTTTCAGCAAGAGACTTCTTAACATTACCCATGTGTAGGAGTAGTGTTTCTCTAAACTGTTTAACTTCAATTCTAGTGTATTCAGCAAAATACTTTTCTGTCATTTGACTGTCATAATCCCAAGTGAATTGCGAGTCGATGAACATCTAAAATTGTTTATTGATCACACAAAAGGCAGCCATGGATCTATCTCCCTTAAAAATTTCATCTTTCAAGTTGCTTTTTCCTAGTATGATCCCAAGTTTTATAACATTATGCCTTGAAAGTCGGAACATCTTGTTCAAAGAGTGTTTAAATTCCCGTTCGAGACATCCATAGATTTTTATATCATTGTAATGAAAGCAACCGGAGATGTGATTGAAGTAGTCGAAAAGATTTCATGCAACTTTCCTTTGCTTTGTGTTGCATATGTTGCAACTGATGCAATTCTCTCTCTTGAATGTCATCGGAAGCATTAGACATGATTAATTGATTGTGTTATGATAATCGTTGGATCGGTACAATGATTAGTGATTGTATGTTAAAAGTGATGATTGTTTGTTTGATTAGGTGATACGTTGTTTGATTGTGATTTGGTTTGGTTGCAATAAAGTTAACGTAAATAAGATACTGAAACTTTAGGGCAAAACGCAGTGTAGATCTAAAATCTCAGTGAAGAGCTTAGGACAAACTCAGTGAAGATGCTTAGAACAGAAATCTCAGTGAAGAACTTAGACAAATCGCTAGTGAAGAAGCTTAGACCAAAACCGCATGAAGAAGAAATATTTCCAAGAGTTTCTTTCTACCAAAACGCAATGATGGTCTTGAAACAAAACTCAGTGGTCTTGAGGCAAAACGCAGTGGTCTTGAGGCAAAATGCAGTGGTCTTGAGGCAAAACGCAGCGGTCTTGAGGCAAAACGCAGTGGTCTTGAGGCAAAACGCAACCAAATCTTGAAGCAAAACGCAGTCTTCACTAACCAAAACGCAAGAGCAAAATGCAACATATAATAAGACAAAATGTAGTACAGTTGTCCTTTACCAAAACGACAAAACGCAGTGTATTTTTTCTGACAAAACGCAACCAAGAATGTCTTAGAGAGGCAAAACGCAGTGAAGAAAAATACAAACTTTTTCACCTAAAAACACCTAAAAATTACCCTTTTGAACGTTTTTGCTTGGTTTCTTTTGCACAACTTGATCTTAGAAGGTTATAACAACAATAAAAACACTAATTTTAACACCACAAACGTGATAATCAAAGAGTGTCAAGAAAAAGACCATAAACCTTCAAAAAACCAAACTTTTGATCCAAACTAACCAAGAAAACGCACACACAATCTTTCTAATCATCCCATGGGCTCTGATACCAATTGTAGTATATTGAATCTCATAACACAAGCATGGGAGATTGGGTTGGCCGATTTGTAGAGAGAGAAAGTGGGAGTTCTAAGAGAGAAAATCACTTAGTGTGAGGTTGTAAATAAAATTGAACATCCAACCCCTCCCCTCGGCTGGAAAGGGTTATAAATACATGTGTCTGGCATGCCCTCAGGGCTATGTAAGGCTTACAAGTGGTAAAACCCGCCCAACAACCATAAGTTCGTCACTTTAACTAAACGATTAATACTAAACTACGAGCAAACCATGCTAGATTAAACAACGGGGATGACCGAGTTCTTTTTACATGGATTTTCATAATCGCTAACAATAGTTACACCTCCTAATGACAAATAGACACATATGACTGCATTCGAACCTTAACTTGAACAAGCTAAAGGTCTAAATTATCTTGGGTATCAAAAATGGAGACCTGAATTCCTAAAGATAGGCAACCTCACATTTTTGGGTGGAATTTTAGGGTTTTTTGAGCTAGTCATATAAATTCTTATCCATGAGAGGGACGGATTAATACTCTTTTTCAATCGGTATATGTCCATAAAAAAATTTAAATTCGGGGTAAAAATTACCTTTTATCTATGTTTTTCTATTATTACCTATCAGTTTAGAACAAAGCAAATGGCAATTGAAGTAATAGCTTCCTAAGGCTTATTCCCCCCCTACAGTTAGTTGAACATTTCCCAATGTTCTTTAGAAATACCCGTATAAACGGAATAAAGGGAAAAAGAAACAAGTAAAAAAGAACTATGTACTTACTAATAACCCTTGGGTTTGCTCAATAATAAAGAAAAACAAGCGATAACTGGTTGATCGTCCGTCAAGAATGGCTAATTAAACTTCCTAAAACTTTCAAGGTTCTTCTCATCAAATATAACCTGTAATCAAAGACAAAGACAACTACACCAAGCAAAAAATCGGCAGGATAGATATATATACAACGAGATTTTAAGGTTTGACTCTATTTAAGCAGTAAAGATAGGATGAAAGTGGTGATGTGATCATAGGTTTCTGCAGGTTTACAAGATAATTACAAATTTTAGATATTGTACAATTTATTTTTCGAAAATAATTGAAAATTTATTGGATATTTTCACATGCAGGGGCTAACGCCGTCTCCATCTGAAATATTTTTCTTCGTTTTTTCTTGAAAAAGAATGCTGCACAGCATTTTTTTACGTTATGAATATCCTTGAAAACACGCATAATAACCTCGGATTAATCATCCGTTATATGACTCAAAACTTATGCGAATTAATCTAAACAATTTATTTAATATGTTTGAATTGGTTTTTAAAAACCGGATATTTTCTCCTACACTTATTTAATGCAAAATACCTTTGATTGTCAATAAGACGAAGTTAAAAAGAAAGGAAAGCATGATTACAAAATTGATTCAAACATAAAAGAATAAACGAGATGAATTAAAACACACGACACTCCTAAATGCTGGAAAATAAACATTGGGTTGCCTCCCAAGAAGCGCTTTTCTTTATTTACGAGTCTTGTAGCTAGACTCGAAGTCATACATCCTTATGTGACTTCTTCTTCATCTTCAAGTGTGATATCATCATTTCTATCAGCATCTAATACGTCCTTTTGATTTGGTTTCACCCGTTGTTTATTTACGATGAATTTATTCCCATCTTCATCGTAAAGCTCAATTGCACCATTTTTCATGTCTTTGCTTACTGAAAATGGTCCGTACCACCTTGACTTTAGCTTCCTGGGGAACAACCTTAGGCTTGAATTGAAGAAAAGTGCCTATCGCCTTTTTCTTATTTAGTCGACGTCTTTATCCTTTTATCGTGCCACTTTTTGTCCTTTCTTACAAGAGATGGAGGATTCATAAGCATCGAGCCTCATCTCGTCTAGCTCATTAATCTGTAATAACATTTTTGCTCTAGCTTTTGTAAGTCCATTTGCAGTTTCTTAATTGGCCCAGTAGCTTTGTGCTCGAGTTCGACGAAAGATGTCATCCTTGCCTAGATAGATTATCCTAAATGAGGTTGTTCCTAAAGGGGTTTTAAATGCTGTTCGGAATGCCCATAATGCATCATCTAATTTGTGGGACCATTCTTTCCTGTTGTTTTTAATGGTTTTTTCGAGAATACGCTTTATTGCCCGATTTGTATTTTCGACCTGCCCTTTTGTTTGAGGGTGGGAGGCGATGGAAAATCGGTGAACCACTCCATACCTTCTCATTGCTCGCTCCATGTTGTAGTTACAGAAGTGATTACCCTTATCACTAATCAAAGCCTTTGGGTATTCCAAATCATGCGAATAATCTTTTGAGGAAGTTCACTATGTTTCGAGCATCACTAGCGGGAAGGGCTTGAGCCTCCATCCATTTTGACACATAATCGATAGTTACTAGGATGTATTTGCTTCCATTTGATGAGGGGAATGGTCTCATGAAGTCTATTGATATGTGGGTTGCCAGGACTTCACAGGAAGTTTTACAATCCCCTAGGCAGTGTACCTAATCGTTGCAGTGTAGTATATGCAAGACTCGAGGGATGTTATCGTTCTCTAGGGGAATAGGTTGGGAAGGCTTGATCACGGTCTAACAGAATTTTAGGGGTTGAGAGAAGATTCTTTTTTGTGTTTTTATATTATAAATCAGGTAAATTTATGGTTTGAGAGGTTGGTTTGTTTAACTAATTACTAAACTAATTAATATCTAATCTACTGGTGATAACTTTTATGATAAGCAAATGTATTTACCTAATCATGCACTACTCCTCAGATTGCTTCTCCTAGATCCATTGCTTTGTCACACTTGTGATGATCTGTGTAAGTATTTCCTAGGTCATGAACGGATTACACAAATCCGCCTCTATTTAATATAATGTTAAGAGCGAGCACAATAACGTAGTAATGAAGATATACAAGGCCCCTAAGAGTAATATTCAATGCATATGAAAATAACGTGAAGGATCAACATAAATGGGATAAGGTAGTGATGAAGACTGTTACCGATGGTTATCCTGTCTACACAACTCGCGTTCCCTAGACATACAACAGCGAATAAAGACAATAAGTTGTTTTTCTAAACCTAACGCCACACGCATCAACAAAAAAGCAACATCAAAAGATCTATCAATCTAATTTCAATGCAATCATAGATAAAGAAAGAGGTATCGCCTCACAGGAAATAAAGAAAGCAAGAATATAAATCAATCAAACAACATATAACATATTGAATGATTAATGATAAATAACCTTACTTGATTAAAACATGTATTCAAGGTAGTACAATATTGTTTTGAGGCCCTAAAAACGACTTATAAAGCTCCTAAAACGACTAGGGTTCATCTCCCTAGGTTTATACAAAGTTAGACCCAAAAGTTTACACAAACTTACAAAACTCAAAACCCAAAAAAACAGATTTATATTTATAGAGATATCGACGCGACGGCTTCGCTTTTTGATCCTGACGCCGTTGCTACGTAGATGATTCAAGATCTTCTTTAAGTCGGCCACGTCCTGACGCCGTCGCCAAATTCCCAACGCCATCACTAGATAGACCACGATGACGTCGCTTTATGCTACACGCTGTCTCTAGCCACTTATTCCCACAAAAATTCAACCAATCTTCTCGAGATAATGGTTAGACCAAAACTAGACCGTTTCCATCTCCCAACTGAGCCCAAGTCATGATATTTCCTACGAAAGAAGCCCTTCAAGTCAAAAAACCTGAAAACAAACGATTAAGCACGTAATCTGGGCATATTTGCATGATTTAGGGGGTTAAATGACCTTGAAATAGTATATAAAATAACACCTCATCAAATACCCCTACACTTGGGATTTGCTTTTCCTCAAGCAAATGAGCTTTTCTACCTAAACAATAGCAATATGAGGGTCATTTAACTTAATCTTTAAAAGTATTTTACAACATCATTTTTTAGACCTCGTAATTAAAAGTATGGAAAGTATATACTAGCACCTCACATAAGTGTTTGGGATTTTCTCTTTCACTCGGGTGTTTAATAAGTTATAACATAACAGGGAAACGGAAAATCAACACTCATTACCAGTCATAGCATATAAATTACCATAGGCTCTTGGTAAAGGATCAAACCTCCACTGCTAGGCGCAAGCATTATTCATTACTATCTAAGATGTCTTTTAAAGGGTTGTGGTGTGTAGGTGTAAGATAACATAAATGGAAACAGAAACGGATAGGATACATTTGGGTGATGACTTTGGGTGAATTTAGAGTGGAAGGATTAGCTAAATATTTATAAGAATACACGTTGTTTTGGTTGGTAAGCCAAAGACTCGGACAAAATATACAAAGTCTACAAAACTCTACATCGGTCTCTTTCTTTTTCTTTTCTTGACTTTAATATAAACATAAACATAAGCAAATGGCAGCCCGTGCATTTTTTTTACCTTTTTTTGTATACAATTTTTTTCGTATAATTTTGCCCTGTTATTGCTTAAATATATAATACTTCATGGGGGTTTATAGATGCACCCCTACACTTAAACTTTTACATACTCAATTATTTACAATCTAACTAATGACCCGATTTTAGGTGGATCAAAATAACATGGAGCTTATTGAGCTTTATTGGGGGTAATACATTATTTCTTCCCTAATTCTTCATATGATGAATACTACCATGAATCCCAATCGTCCCAAAACTGTATTTACAAGGATAAGGACTTAGCAACTGTGTACTCAAAAAATTAACTTGGGTTAAAACAATAATGTACTAAAAGCGAGTACATACAAGGTAGGCTAAGGATATTTGGGTGTAAATATTGGTTTAAGGGTGACAATGCTCTTCATTAATAGTCTGGCTTAACCAGAAAATTACGAGAACCGTAAAAAAGGATAGGCTCGGAGGGTTGTATTAGGGGTATCCTGCACTAAAAATGAGTGCATGGCAAGGGTGCGTGATAGTTATATGTTCGAGGTGACCATCATAACAGTTACATGTTTA
>BQNB010050186.1:0-38642 GCA_026074375.1 Tanacetum coccineum | reverse complement strand
TCACTTTCCACCAGAAAATGATAAGTAAGGTAAGCAACATATCTTAACATATTTATTTATGTTCATTGTTGCAAATTCATTTGGTGGATTTATGTGAATGTTGTGCCTTTATGTGCTTAAATCTTTTTATGTTTCTTATTAAACTACTTACAAGAGCTTTTAGTTCACAATATAGATGATCATGATATCAACGATTATTATGATTTCAATGTATTTTTGACAATTGAATTGGAGTCATATCACATGTAAGTGCTAAACAATTTAGCCCACCAAATCAGAAGTGGAAAAGAAGAATAGAAATAAAATGGGATGATTGTGTATTCCTAAGGAAAGTGTAAAAGAACTCTTATAAATATGTGCATACCTATTAAAATCATCGACCTTGAACTTTGTAAAGAGATGTGTTTGAGTAAACCTTAAAATTAAGACTGTTTACATATCTGATCTTGGAAATGATGAGTTTTTACAGTTTAATTATTTATATAGCTTTGTTATTTTTGTTGCATCTATTCATCCGTACATTTATGATGTAAAGGAGGCCGGCTGTTACCTTTTGGTCAAAGGTGAGTAAGGGTATGAATGATGTTCTCATAGTGTTGCAATAGGGAAATAATAAACAAGTGGACTCTCCCCTTATATACTTATATCATGTTTGGAACGGGTTCTATACAATATAAGAGTGATCACACCTTACTTAGTGTTCAATAAGGTAGAGTATAGTGTAGCTAATCTATGATTCAAACGGACACTGTGTAGATGTTGGTGAAAAACTAAATATATTGAATTGGTGATTACCAAGGGACACCAAAACAAGGTAGACTTTTTTCACCCAATATTGAACTAGCGATGAGTAATGTATGTATCAGCATATTCCTTTACATGTTCAAGATACGTCGACTGATAAGAACTTCGATGAAACATGTATGCAGAACCCGGTAGTGTGATATCTGAGAAACATCCCCATATAAGCTGCAACGTTCTTAAGAATTCATGTTATAAGACATAAAAACAAAGTAGGTAGTATGTGCTTAAATACACATACCTTTATCTAAATAAAACGAGCTTAAATAACCAAAAACGGACATAAAATGTCAAATATATGCTTGTTTTGTGTTGTTTACTGTGCAGGTAACGGATATTCATAAAAAGACAAAAACAAGGCAAAAACCAGACAAAACCGAGCACGGGATTGGAAAGAGCGTGGAAAACCGAAGCCAAAGGCGTATGCATCTTAGTGGGCCAACCCAACCCAAGTTAATGGGCCAAGTCAGCCCATTAAGCCTTTATACCACAAAAGCCCAAAAACATTAAACCATAAACCGGCCCAATACCACTTAACGGTTATTCATTTTCACAAATAATCTCGTTAAGTCTTTTACACCACCAGTCCTAAAATATTACACCGTTAGTCCTTATTCAATTTCACCAGCAGTCCCTACACTAACGCCCGTTACCCGCTTCATCTTCATTTGAAATATAATAAAATATGAGCCAAAAACGGCGCATTGAATGGTCAAGGTCAAAGGAATTAATGTGCAGTTTCAAATTGAATGGTAAAAGTCAAAGCAATAAAGATGCAGTTTAATGTTGATTGGCCAAGATTGGAGCTTTCCATAAGAAATTTTAGGAATGATTAAAGGAATTGGTAGCTTCACCTCACAACATTTCCCTATAAATAGAGATGAAATCACACATTGAAAATCATCTAGCTCTGTTTTAAGTTATTTACAGTTTCCTGCAATTTACTCTTATGTCTTTTCCTGCATTTCTTTGTTCTTAAGCTTTTATGTAATCAAGTGATTTGGAATCAAGCAATGATATGGGTTTATTGGATTGAAAGTTTCATTTATATTCAAGTAAGTGTTTTTCATTTAGTTATTTTTGAAGCTTTCCAAATATTTTGGCATCTTTATTTTATGAGCTCTTTTCTTTTATTCCATCAACTTTTATAAAAGATCGTTGTTGTTTCTTTTATTTACTATCATCGTTTGTTTAACTTTGTGAAAAAATATATATCGTCTTGACATCATCTCTTCGGTTTATTCCAGTTTTGTAGATGTGGTATATCTAGAAATAGAGGGATCTCTTATCTTGATTTCATTTTCGTTTTGATATTGGCAGATTCACAAGGCAATAGGGAATAGTGGCGATTTACTCATTTTTGTCCTATTAGACTTTTTGATTTATTTAGATTAGGTTAGAACATCATGTTAAAAGGAGCAGCAGATTCAAATCTCTCTTTCCATCTCAATTCATTATTTTTGTAGTATCATTTTAAAGTTTATAAACATCTAGTCATTAGATTTATGTCATTCCGAACATGTTACGGACGGGTGATCTCTTATACTCCTTCTGATTTTAATTATTTTCTAGTTTTCATATAAAAAATTAGTTTGTTTGCCTATGTTTAGGTAGAATGATGTTTAGATCTATTTTTTATGTCATTTTTTGTTTTTATTAGGATGTTTAAATCCTCCTTAGCTCGTTTAGCTAGATTACTAACGAGCTTTAGGCCCCCTTTAGTTGCATTTTTTGGATCTTTGACTTTTTGCATGTTCTGTATTTTATTTTTAGAAATTAGTTGCCTTTGCCTGAATTGTTAGCTTTCCTTTATTTGATTTTTGCATTTATTTGTAGAATAGAAAACAAATCAAACCTTCAACTATTCAAAAACCCAATCACAAACTTCAAACACGAATTCAATTCACCCATCGTCGAACAAAAAAACGACCCGGGAACGAATAGAGGGGTCACGTTCGAAATCGATACTTCCGTGAATTATATTTTATTTGTGAATTGGTTTATTGCTACTTGTTAAAAGTGATTTTACTGATTTACCAATACTATATAATATATAATATATATATATATATATATATATATATATAATATAAATTATAATATATTTATACTATATACTATTGACTCGATCAATTTTTGGCGCCGTTGCCAGGGAGGCTATGTTACGAATTTCAAGTTTAACCGTGTGAAGATTGTTTTTTTAAAGAACCTTCCTCCGAGAATTTTATTCCTGTTTTGTTGAATATTTATTCGGTATATAATATAAAAATTAAAAAACAACAAAAGAAATCGAGTTGTCATTTGTTATAATCGGCTTACTTTTGGAAATACAAGCTATAAGAGGGGTATAAGGCGGGTTTGATCCTAAGAACTTCACCCTAAAGGAAAAGGTTTTTAAAACGCATCGCGCTTACCAATTCCTCCGCTCCTTTGCAAGTTTTCTAAAAGCTAACCTAGTGTGGCAAAATGACTTCCGGTTACCAAAATCTGTGTTTGTTGTTAATATAAAAAAAAATAGTCTCAAAAAAAAATTAATTCTTTATCTCCCAATTGAGTTTTAATCTCATGGATCATCCGATCAAATTCATCTATTTCTTCTATTGGAAATCTGAGTGATGAATATGGATGTACATGTTCTACTTGTGAGTTATGTGGGAATGACGCTCATTATGGTTACGATTGTCCATTACAAGTTCCGTTTGTTTACAATCAGGACCCATGTTTTAATCAAAACCTTGATAATTCTACACAAACTTCACCAAGTTTTCTACAACAATATCTTTGTTGTGAAGACTGCGGGGGTCCTCATGCGACTTTTGAGTGTCAACCGATGAATTAAATTTTCTATGAGCCCAATTTTTGCTATAATTCTAATTCTTCCAGTTTTGACCAATTCCAACCCCTGTAGTATCCCGTCATTCATCAACCTCGTCAGGAAATGAGTACGGAAATGTTGCTTGCTAAAGAGAAACTAATAAAAGCTATACAAACCTATTTGAAAAATAATAATCAACCTCCTGAAGAAAAGAGTATTGCAATATTACGAGCTGAGGAGGGTATTCTTACAGTTATTCAAACTTTGGAAGAAAAGTAGATTGATACAGAATTGTTGCTTCAACTCTCTAAAGATTTACAAACTCTTGGTAATACTTCGAATCAACTAAAGCAGGAAGAGCAGGATAGCTCTCAATATTGGAAGCCTCCCGTTTACTATTCTGACGATGATGACGATTCCTACAGAGAGAGTATTGATGAAACTCCTCCATCAGATGCAATCACATCCGACTTACCAATTACGGACTCTCTTGTAATGGAGGATGAACATCTTGAAACTATTCCAAAAACGGATTCAGACGAAGAAATTGAGTCCAGTGTTAAGAACCTTAACCTAACCTAAGTGAATTCGAGGATTTATCCGATTACGTAAGCGAGTGTGATTTGCCTTTTGTGATAATTCTCTCGATTTTAACAATGATTCTGAGATTTTCTCTAATCCTCTTTTCGATTCTAATGATAATTATACCTCTAGTGATGACGAGTCATCTTTTGAGGAAGATGTTCCGGTAGAAAATTTTAAAATTTACTCGAACCCTCTTCTCGAATTTGATGAAGAAATCTTTTCTAGTGAGATTAATCCGCTTTATAATGAGGTGTTGGAAGATCTCGATTCAATTCCACCGGGAATTGCTGAAACCAACTTTAATCCGAAGGAAGATATTTGTCTTATTAAGGAGTTATTATATGATAACTCATCTCCTCGCCCCCCGGAAGAGCTTAATTCTGAAAATGATTTTGAAAAGGAGAATAGTGGCAGTACCGCTATTCATACAGATATTTCTCTTCCAGAGTATGAATCATTCGACAATGAGAGTGATTCTGCATTTGAGATTTTCAACGATGATCTTGCTCACATCATATCTCCATCGGAATATGAATATGTCTACGCTGATGATGAGTCTGATTCAGGAGATTTAACTACAGATGTGGTGGAAAGATATATCGGGAGATCAAAAGAATCTTCAAATGTCTACATCAGCTGGCTTTTATAAGCGTATCAAAGATTCAGTCCCAAATTTCTTTATAAAATCTTGATGATGAATCTATGGCGGGTACATTCCTATTTGGGATGTCCCGAATCTCCATTTCTATCCTCCTTGACCAGCTCAAGTATAAGGGGTCGAGTCAAGCTCGTGACTTGGTTGGCAAAAACAAAGCGCTTCTCGAGAGGCAACCCGTGTTTCTGTCTTCTTTCTATTTTCTAATAAGCGTGACGTGAGGGGGCTCGTCTCTTCTTTTCTCGTGTTTTTGTAGTCTGTGATGATTGTTAGGATTACCCAGATTATGAAGACTCCCGTGCTCGTGGTTTTGTCTAACGCTCACTCGATCTTCATCCCTTTGCATGCTTATTTTGAGAATCCTATATCCTTGATCATAATTGAACTAACTTTAATCTTTGGCATAATTAATAAACAGCTTTTAGATATAAGAGATCCCCTATTATAAAAGAATATGGCATATGAAATAGTATGTGGGGGTGGCAACCCTCACATGAGGACAATGTATCATTCTAGTATAAGGGGGGAATCTATCAATTTGATCCCACTTGAATTTGTCTATGTCTTTCACATATCCCCGTTAGTCCTTATTCAATTTCACCAGCAGTCCCTACACTAACGCCCGTTACCCGCTTCATCTTCATTTGAAATATAATAAAATATGAGCCAAAAATGGCGCATTGAATGGTCAAGGTCAAAGGAATTAATGTGCAGTTTCAAATTGAATGGTAAAAGTCAAAGCAATAAAGATGCAGTTTAATGTTGATTGGCCAAGATTGGAGCTTTCCATAAGCAATTTTAGGAATGATTAAAGGAATTGGCAGGTTCACCTCACAACATTTCCCTATAAATAGAGATGAAATCACACATTGGAAATCATCTAGGAGTAGGGTAGCTCTGTTTTAAGTTATTTACAGTTTCCTGCAATTTACTCTTATGTCTTTTCCTGCATTTCTTTGTTCTTAAGCTTTTATATAATCAAGTGATTTGGAAGCAAGCAATGATATGGGTTTATTGGATTGAAAGTTTCATTTATATTCAAGTAAGTGTTTTTATTTAGTTATTTTCTAAGCTTTCAAAATATTTTGGCATCTTTATTTTATGAGCTCTTTTCTTTTATTCCATCAACTTTTATAAAAGATCGTTGTCGTTTCTTTTATTTACTATCATCGTTTGTTTAACTTTGCGAAAAAAATATATATCGTCTCGACATCATCTCTTCGGTTTATTCCAGTTTCGTAGATGTGGTATATCTAGAAATAGAGGGATCTCTTATCTTGATTTCATTTTATTTTCGTTTTGAGATTGGCAGATTCACAAGGCAATAGGGAATAGCGGCGATTTACTCATTTTTGTCCTATTAGACTTTTTGATTTATTTAGATTAGGTTAGAACATCATGTTAAAAGGAGCAGCAGATTCAAATCTCTCTTTCCATCTCAATTCATTATTTTCGTAGTATCATTTTAAAGTTTATAAACATCTAGTCATTAGATTTATGTCATTCCGAACATGTTACGGGTATCTTCTTACACTCTTCTATTTTTAATTATTTCTAGTTTCATATAAAATCATTAGTTGTTTGCTATGTTTAGGTGAATGATGTTTAGATCTATTTTTATGTCATTTTGCTTTATTAGGATGTTTAATCCTCCTTAGCTCGTTTTAGCTAGATACTGCTTTAGGCCCCTTTAGTTGCATTTTTAGGATCTTTGACTTTTGCATGTTCCGTATTTTATTTTTAGAAATTAGTTGCCTTTGCCTTAATTGTTAGCTTTCTTTATATGATTTTTGCATTTATTTGTAGAATAGAAAACAAATCAAACCTTCAACTATTCAAAAACCCGATTACAAACTTCAACACGAAGTTCAATTCACGCCTCGTCGGAACAAAAACGACCCGGGAAACGAATAGAAGGGGTTACTTTCGAAATCGATACTTCCGGAATTATATTTTATTTGTGAATTGGTTTATTGCTCTTGTTAAAAGTGATTTACTGATTTACCTATATTATATATATATATATATATATATATATATAAAATATTGACTCGATCAATTTTTGGCGCCGTTGCCGGGGAGGCTATGTTACGAATTTTAAGTTATCGTTTGAAGATTGTTTTTTAAAGATCCTTCCTCGGAAGTTATTCCTGTTTTTGTGAATATTTTCGTATATAATATAAAATTAAAAAACAACAAAAGAAATCGAGTTGTCATTTGTTATAATCGGCTTACTTTTGGAAATACAAGCTATAAGAGGGGTATAAGGCGGGTTTGATCCTAAGAACTTCACCCTAAAGGAAAAGGTTTTTAAAACGCATCGCGCTTACCAATTCCTCCGCTCCTTTGCAAGTTTTTCTAAAGAGCTACCGTGGGCAAATTGACTTTCGGTTACCAAAAATATTGTGTTTGTTGTTAATAATAAAAAAAAATCTCAAAAAAATTATTCTTTATCTCCCAATTGTTTAATTCTCATGGAATCATCCGATCAATTCATCTATTTCTTCTATGGAAATCTGAGTGATGAATATGGATGTCCATGTTCTACTTGTGAGTTATGTTGGAACGACGCTCATTATGGTTACGATTGTCCATCACAAGTTCCGTTTATTTACAATCAGGACCCGTGTTTCAATTAAAACCTTGATAATTTTCCACAAACTTCACCAAGTTTTCCACAGCAATATCTTTGTTGTGAAGACTGCGGGGGTCCTCATGCAACTTTTGAGTGTTAACCGATGAATCAAAATTTCTACAAGCCTAATTTTTGCTATAATTCTAATTCTTCCGGTTTTGACCAATTCCAACCCCTGTAGTATCCCGTCATTCATCAACCTCGTTAGGAAATGAGTACGGAAATGTTGCTTGCTAAAGAGAAACTAATAAAAGCTATACGAACCTATTTGAAAAATAATAATCAACCACCTGAAGAAAAGAGTATTGCAATATTGCGAGCTGAGGAGAGTATTCTTACAGTTATTCAAACTTTGGAAGAAAAGCAGATTGATACAGAAAGTATGAAAGAATTGCTGCTTCAACTCTCTAAAGAATTACAAACTCTTGGTAATACTTCAAATCAACTAAAGCAGGAAGAGCAGGATAGTTCTCAATATTGGAAGCCTCCCGTTTACTATTCTGACGATGATGACGATTCCTACAGAGAGAGTATTGATGAAAATCCTCCATCAGATGCAATCACATCCGACTTACCAATTACGGACTCTCTCGTAATGGAGGATGAGCAGCTTGACACTATTTCGAAAACGGATTTGGAAGAAGAAATTGAGTCAAGTGTTAAGAACCTTAACCTAACCCCAAGTGAATTCGAGGATTTATCCGATTACGTAAGCGAGTGTGATTTACCTTTTTATGATAATTCTCCTCATTTTAACAATGATTCTGAGATTTTCTCTAACCCTCTCTTCGATTTTAATGATAATTATACCTCTAGTGATGACGAGTCATATTCCAAGGAAGATGTTCCGATAGAAAATTTTAAAATTTACTCAAACCCTCTTCCCGAATTTGATGAAGAAATCTTTTCTAGTGAGATTAATCCGCTTTATAATGAGGTGTTAGAAGATCTCGATTTAATTCCACCGGGATTTGCTGAAACCAACTTTGATTCGAAGGAAGATATTCGTCTTATTAAGAAGTTATTATATGATAACTCATCTCCTCGCCCTCTGGAAGAGCTTAATTCTGAAAATGATTTTGAAAAGGAGAATAGTGGCAGTACCACTATTCATACATATATTTCTCTTCCAGAGTATGAATCATTCGACGATGAGAGTGATTCTGCATCTGAGATTTTCAACGATGATCTTGCTCACATCATATCTCCATCGGAGTATGAATATGTCTACGCTGATGATGACTCTGATTCAGGAGATTTAACTACAGATGTGGTGGAAGATATTTCGGGAGATTCAAAAAGAAAACTTCAAATGTCTCATCAGGGCTTTAAAGCTCTCAAGATCAGTCATAATTTCTTTAATAAAATCTTGATGATGATCTATGGAGGGTACATTCCTATTTGGGATGTCCCATATCTCCATTTCTATCCTCCTTGACCAGCTCAAGTATAAGGGGTCGAGTCAAGCTCGTGACTTGGTTAGCAAAAACAAAGCGCTTCTCGAGAGGCAACCCGTGTTTCTGTCTTCTTTCTATTTTCTAATAAGCGTGACGTGAGGGGGCTCGTCTCTTCTTTTCTCGTGTTTTTGTAGTCTGTGATGATTGTTAGGATTACCCAGATTATGAAGACTCCCGTGCTCGTGGTTTTGTCTAACGCTCACTCGATCTTCATCCCTTTGCATGCTTATTTTGAGAATCCTATATCCTTGATCTTATTGACTAACGTTTAATCTTTGGCATAATTAATAAACAGCTTTAGATTTATGTGAGATCCCCTTTTATATTAGGAATATGCATTGAAATTAGTATGTGGTTGAGGACAATGTATCATTCTAGTATGAGGGGGGAATCTATCAATTTGATCCCACTTGAATTTGTCTATGTCTTTCACGTATCCCCGTTTTTACAAGAAAATACAAAAAAATGTGATTTTATGTCAAAAAAATTAAAAAAATTTGCAAAAATAAAATAAGTGTTTATCACAAATGTTGACTTTCCGCTAGGGAGAATAAGAATAATTTTTGACTTGACCGAGCATGTTGAGCTCTAGCTTACTCCCTTAACTTTTATAAATGTATAAGATTTTGCTAGTCTTTTGTACAAGAAGCTTTAAAATGCGAATTCTAGCTCAAAAGGCCAAGATTTTGCAAGTTTTCATAAATGACTTTAAATATGCAAAGCTTAATTTTATTTGGCTAAGCATTCGCGGATCTTTTTATTAAAGAATTTAAATTTGCGAAGAACGAGAAATGATAGAGTTAAATATAAGTTGAAATGCTAAGCAAGGATTAGTTGGAAGCAAGCAATGATATGGGTTTATTAGATTGAAAGTTTCATTTATATTCAAGTAAGTGTTTTTCATTTAGTTATTTTCTAAGCTTTCCAAATATTTTGGCATATTTTTTTTATGAGCTCTTTACTTTTATTCCATCAACTTTTATAAAAGATCGTTGTCATTTCTTTTATTTACTATCATCGTTTGTTTAACTTTGCGGAAACAAAATATATATCATCTCGACATCATCTCTTCGGTTTATTCTAGTTTCGTAGATGTGGTATATCTAGAAATAGAGAGATCTCTTATCTTGATTTCATTTTATTTTCGTTTTGAGATTGGCAGATTCACAAGGCAAAAGGGAATAGCGGCGATTTACTCATTTTTGTCCTATTAGACTTTTTGATTTATTTAGATTAGGTTAGAACGTCATGTTAAAAAGAGCAGCAGATTCAAATCTCTCTTTCCATCTCAATTCATTATTTTCGTAGTATCATTTTAAAGTTTATAAACATCTAGTCATTAGATTTATGTCATTCCGAACATGTTACGGGTATCTTCTTATACTCTTCTATTTTTAATTATTTCTAGTTTCATATAAAATCGTTAGTTGTTTGCTATGTTTAGGTGAATGATGTTTAGATCTATTTTTATGTCATTTTGCTTTATTAGGATGTTTAATCCTCCTTAGCTCGTTTTAGCTAGATACTGCTTTAGGCCCCTTTAGTTGCATTTTTAGGATCTTTGACTTTTGCATGTTCTGTATTTTATTTTTAGAATTTAGTTGCCTTTGCCTTAATTGTTAGCTTTCCTTTATTTGATTTTTGCATTTATTTGTAGAATAGAAAACAAATCAAACCTTCAACTATTCAAAAACCCGATCACAAACTTCAACACGAAGTTCAATTCACGCCTCGTTGGAACATTAACGACCCGAGAAACGACTAGAAGGGGTCACTTTCGAAATCGATACTTCCAGAATTATATTTTATTTGTGAATTGGTTTATTGCTCTTGTTAAAAGTGATTTACTGATTTATTTGTATTATGTATATATATATATATATATATATATATATACTATTGACTCGATCAATAGGTTAGATAAGCCTGTGAACATAAGTCATTTTGTAGTAATGTCTGTAAGTTATTAGGTTTGCCTTAATTGATTGGATTGTAGATTCGTGACTATGGATGATTGGTGTTTGGTTTAATGATATTGTGGTTAGGTTTCGTGGTTGCACTTATAGAAGAGGTCCTTGGTCTCTTCGAGCTTACTTTTGCTTATTCCTGATGTATTTCACACAGTGTTAAAATTTGTCAGGGTATTAATATCATTTTTGATAGACCACTCAACGAGTATTTGACTACATGCCTAAGATAAACATCTATTCAAGTATTATCTTTTTTGTTTATAAGATAAAGTGATAAACGACTATTCAACAAGTTTTTTTTATTGAGGCCGTGTATCGTATGCTTAGTGATGATTTTGAGTAAATATAGGAAACTTTTCCATGTTTTAGGAATATACTATGCATAAAAAGGATACTACTGTGTAATCTGAAGTAACCGTAACTTTATCAAGCGAATAAAGCAAAACAGGTTAGTGAAGAATTTAAGATTATTTTTATGCTTTAAGAACATGTAACATGCTTTTGTTCAATGTTATTGGTGTAATAAAGAAGTCTTTCACTTTACACAAAGTAAGCATGACCCAACCATGAACAAAAATGAGAGAGGTGGATGGTTTGTGCTCTAGATGTATAAATCACTATATGGAGAGTTATCCCGACATCTAGATTACTTGGTCCGTATCACTAGATCTAGTTAAATGTTAGGTCTCATACAAAAGCACGTAAAAAAGTACAAATTGATAAATATAAACAAGCATATAACGATAAATTAAGAAATTGAGATATAAACCAAACCAGACATTCAGATCTTCATAATAATGGGTAATACCCGAAGGCATTAGCCTTCAAATATCATAATTAATACAAGAGTAATGGTCTAGCCAAGGTAAACTAACAGAGTTAAAGAATGATACCAAAAACTAAACGATGACAAAAGTATAAGAAATTACACGTTGTGGTTTAGGTATCGAGAATATGATTTAGCGCACTTAAAACTCATTTTTTGAGTTTTGTATTTATAGGGTCTGGAGTCGGTGTCGATACAGTGTATCCAAGGTATTGGATACGACGTATTGAAGTTTCTTGGAGTAGGGACCACGTTTTATATCTTCTAGAATATTCACCTTCTATATCTCCAATACGGCGTATTGGTCTTCTCTGAATACGGCCTATTGAACAGGTTTCCTTTATGGTCTTTGGTGAGTGCAGGAACGGATACGCCGTATCTTCCTTAATGGATACGGCGTATTGGTAGTCAGAATAGTAATCTTTAAAATATCTTCGTTTAATCTCCAGAATGCGCGCCTTTTAGTCAAGTTTCACCAAGCACTCCATAATTACTGCAATTCTCAAATACAAACGATTAAGTAACAATTCTTTGCAATAATTATACAAAATGGGTTAATTACATGGGATAAATGATGCTATAAAATAGACGTTATTTGTTGTCATCAATAACGTATTGTTGACGTAGCCAAGTAAAAGCAGTTGATGAAAAATAAAGTACGCATATATGTCAAAAACATATAAACAACATATTAGACGATATACGGGCTGCTAAGGGTTATATTCTAGACCAGACTTATTTAGCCAGTGCATATGTATTAGTAAAAGAAAGAATGTAACCATCATGAGCTGATGTAAAAAAAACAGGTTTGTAACAAAGTTTGGTAGGTACCTTAGGTACCTTGGACAGGAGTCTGCCTAATATTAGTAAATCACAGCGTCTTGGTCACATGGATTCTACAAAATAAGATCATGATTCCAGACTGAAAACTATATTTCGTGAATCAATGAGGAAAATTATCCAACTGGGTAAAAATAACAAAGAAGCCCAATAAAATTCAGGCCAATACTTTTCTTTAAGTAGATAGTGATTTAGATAGAATTATGACCATTTATTTTCGTTAATAAAATGACTAAGATAGTTTATCAAATACAAAACCAAACAGTAGCATTTGATCTATAAGTGAACGGGTAGATTAAAAAAGCTATTCCCAAACGCCATTTAACTTATAACCAATTATCAGTATCGCTTCCATGTTATATGTGTCCTATAAAGTCCTCTACTTCAGTTCCAGTAAGGTCGGAGGCAAAAACGGGCAAAGTTAATCATTTAGTGGTGGGGTGTTCGTGATGAGAACTACTAAACAAAACAATACTCATGTTCAATAATTACTGAACCTACAGGAAACACAGTGAACGATAACATCAAACCACAATTTTTTAGATTATTTATCTCGAACCATAAGCCAACTCACCAACATGAATCGAGAGGGAAAAGAAATACCTTCCGCCTCAAGTCACCTTCCTTTTGAAGCTCTTTGGTATTCCTTTTCTGATTTGCTTCAGCCTTATTTGGTTGGTGTTCTTCTTTGTGAGTCTGTGAAACATGCATAAAAAGTAAACAACTAAAAATAAGCCTAAACATGAAATTCTTGTAAACAAATAACGCACCTATCTCTTCTTCTTTGAGGCAACCTGTAGAACCACAACCCAAAATATGCACGTTGATCAATTTTCCAAATCTTCAGTAATAAAGGTGGTTTGAGACACAGCTGACTCAAACATAAATGTTTGGCTCAGATTTACAAGTGCGAAACTAGACAAAAGGGGACCCGATCCCGCCATGGCTGCAAACACTTTTTTTATCATGTTGTCGTGCCAAGAAACGGGTCGCACTCACCCGTGGCGATCTAATAACATATTAGAGTTAGAAAACTATCAACGCACAGAAGCTAGAATATCATCATCGCCAATGTGGGTTGTCACAGTAAATATAAAGTGAATAACCACATTATGATTTGTGTCATAAATCAAGCCAAATGTCGGACGTGCCACAAAAACGCACGACACGCAAACAACCATAACTTTCAAATTCAATGTTTTTTGAATATGTACGACATAGTTGTTGCAATCCTACCAGACTTGCCCTGCCACAACACAAACCATCTCATCCTTGCCCGAATACACCACGGACAAAAGGGTGTCGAAGCTCGGGGTGCCTGCAAACACGTTTTTGATCGTGTTGTCCCGCCAAGATACAACTCTTTTTTCAACCACAAAAGGGTATCTATGACCGCCATGGCTGAAAACACTTTCTTTATCATGTCTCCATGCCACGACGGGTCATTTTTAACCACAAAAAGGTATCCGTGACCGCCATGGCTGCAAACAATTTTTTTTATCGTGTCGCCACGCCAAGATACGACATACTTTCACCGATAGTGTTCCAGCGAGTAATTAGAGCCCGAAAGTAATCAGCATACGGAAGTTAGACTATTGCCATCGACAATGTCTGCTGGCACAACACACATGTGAAACAAACATCCTCATAAGACAGAAAATAGCTTATTTCATTTGTGAATACCAAACAAATATAAAATGTATCAACTGACTTATTTGCTTTTGCTTTTCTTAAAACAATTTATCAAGAATATTCTAGGGCTACCCGCATGGCTTTCAAAATTAGTAACTATGTTCCCACAAAGATACGGATACTCAATGCTTTACATTGTGGCGCCCAAACTCGGCAACATCGGTTTAACTATCCTGGAATCAAAAAAAATTCTGTATTATGTAGATATGTGCCCTATGTACGAGAGGTGATTTTTAGTACATTTAGTATTATTCGGTTTTGTATTGGAAAAAATGGAACATCCGGCGGCTGTAACCTAATAATTTGCCTCACCAAGACGCGAACGTTCATAACTTTAATCGAAGTTGTACGAACTAATCAAAGGACATGTAGATACACATACTCATTTAAGTATTAACAAAATCACAAAACATACCAAATTCTATTACATATTCTTGCGACATATTCGGGTGTTTGGGTAAGTTTATGCCTAAAAAATAGGCACAACCCAACAGATTACGCTTATTAGCTTACTTGCCTCAACAAAAGTTTTGTTTAGCAGCTTAAACTTATAGGGTGTTTGATACTGCTTATGTAAGCAGTTTTGAGTGCTTTCTAAAAACCCATAAACTCCTAATTTTAGTGTCCATAAGCACATGAAATAAGCAGTTTAAAATAACCAATACCAAACACTTGAACACTAATTTTCATCAGCACCAATTTAGACCGTTTGACCATCAAATTAATAAAAATGAACAAACTTTATATTCATACCTTCCTCCATAAGCTATTAAATACATCAGCCGGTAAATCTTTCGCACCTACAACACCTACCGATTTTCTTACCCATCTTGTTACTTCATACCCGCACCTGATGACAACCAAAACATACCATAGCCTTAGAACACACACACCCAAATCCAAATCTCCACAAAACCCCAATCTAAATAAACATATAAGAATGAAGATCAAAAACCCACAATAGTAAAAACCTCAACATATTTTAAAGATTAGGGTTAGGTCTTACCGATCTTCTGTTTGCAAGCTTTAACTGAATCTCGAATCGAAGAAACACCGTCTGGGTTGATGTATGTATCTTTCCCAGTAATCAAAAACCTACAATATTCGACGAATTTTTTGGTTTATCGGATTTGATCTAAACAAAACAAAAAAACCACAGGGAAACAAATATATACCTAGAGAAATTGGAGAAGACACATGTCGATCTCACAATGAAGAAACACATATGTGGAATCCAGTTGGTTAACATGCAATTAGGACACATAACCTCTCACAACTAAGTGGGTATGTTAGTGGATTCACAAGATTAAAATATATGAAATATTGTTCATATAACTACAACTTCATTAAAATATAATATTTAAACCATTATTATATTATGCTACTGTAGCTATGTAAGGTATTACTGTAGCTTTTGTAAGACAAAATGTTTAGAGAAACATATTTATTTATAATACGTATGATATTTATGTTAGCCTTAATTATATTAAGTCAAACAAGAATGTTTTCGGTCTTATAAAGTCAAATTGGGTCTTGTAAAGTAATAGGCTAGTCGGGTTCAACGGGCTTGGATTATAATCTAATATTGTCCGTGTTTCGGGCTCAAAGCCCAAGATATGCCAAGCCCGGCCCAAGTTAGAAAGCCCACATGCCACTTATGGCTCAAGGGTATAAAAGAAACCCTCTCCACACATGGAGAGGGTGTTGGTTGCACATTTCTCACTTGTAACTCACCATTTCTCTCTTAATCTAATTTTCTAAGTTCCTTTTCTTCTTTTCTTTTCTTTCTTCTATCCGTCTTATCTATAGCTTATTTGGGTTTGCTTATTAGTTGTGAAAGGATTATTATAAGAGTAACAATTTAACATACATAAGTCATATAATTCAAGTTTATATGCTACTCCTCTTTAGTTTACAAGTATAATGAGACTTATTTATTGTCATTGGCTAAGGCCACCGAAAATCACAAGATAGTCCTAGTTCTTATTTTTGGATTAAACCTAGAGGTCCTCTTTAAAAGGATAGGTTACGCATTTGCGATGGAGGACTATAATATTGTCATGGCAATATCCCTTTGGTTTTTTGTTCTTAACAAGTATAACGGCCTGCGCTCCGTTGCGGGACGTTGTATAACAATTTAAACATTTATGAAAGAAAAGACAACGGAAAGGTGTTGCCCAACTTACACATATTACTGTATATAATCTTTATGTATCAATATTATCAGTTTAACATCAATTCCACATTCTTTTGCACCTGATTCCAAAAGTAGTTCAGGTACGTGCACTCGTTGGGATCCCAAAATTATCTTCTCTCTCGAACAAAATGTAGATATTGCGAGCACAATGGATGGGATCCTTGTACTTTAAAAGCTCTTCAGTCAATCCCATTTGTTATTGCAGTCGCATTTTAACCACCTGAATTATTAGTGAACTTGTTTAACAGAATTTCCACCCAATAATTGGCTACTTTCCATATTTAAAGAATATATGACAAATAAGTTATGTGTTGATCTTGATCACTACAATAGATTATGGGCAACTTTCACATGTTCCCTTTTTAACTAATTTTCTAATCTGGCCCGTTTGATATTAAGCTTTCTTAGAATGCATAACATATATTCAGTAGAACTTACCTTGGTACTAAGCTTTCTTAGCTTGTGACAATTCTAAATGGTATAATTTTATAATAACTCTTCCTGTTCATAAGGAGTTCCTTGATCATAGGCTAAAAACTTACAATATATTATACAGTGCACCTTGTTATTTTCTATATTATTATGGGGTGCATAGAATCCTATAAGAGGTCATGTGGCTTAAAGTTAAAAAAATAGAACAATTTTTAAAAGAGCACAATGGGTGGAGTAATTTAAAGACATTTCCATCGAAAGCAAGTACACAATTTGTCATCAAGCTTTTCATAATTTGAAAAAAAAATAAAAAAATTAAGTCTAAAATTACCTCGAGTACGAATATAGGCCAATTACGAAATCCCAGCGCACCCGAATCTAGAATCAAGCCTGCACATAACATTAACGTTACAAAGCATTCAACTAAAAAGCAAAATCTTGTGCTTATCAGCTATTACAGCTAGCTTGTAGTCCTAGTTTTTGATAGTTTGGTAAAACAAAAAACGAACAAAAATATTACTAACTACATGTACCTAAATCCTATCAATATCTGCGATTCTATAACAATGGTGTTCATACCACCACCTACTCTAATGTCCTAAAAGAGATAGTACATACAACAATTTTAGCACATAAGTGTTTCTTACCTTTTGTAAGCACATGCACCAACTTTAAAATCGCATGCCAGAAATCTCAAAGTAGCATTAAAGTTTAACCTGGGGCGTCACTAATTTCGACTTTGCACATCATGTCTGACATTCGTCATCCAAAACAGAAAAGCCCCCACTTCAGCCCCTAAACGCACCTATTTCAGTGTCCAATCACACCTATTTCAGCCCCATTTCAGCACCCAAACCCACCCATTCCAGCCCTTTTTCAGCCCCCAAACGCACCCATTTCTGCCCCCGTTTTAGTGTCCAAACAATCCCATTTCAGACCCCACTTCAGCACCTAAACACACCCAATTCAGCCCCCAAACGCACCCGTTTCAGCCCTCTTTTCAGTCCCCAAACGCACCCATTTCCTCCCCCGTTTTAGAGTCCAAACAAACCCATTTTAGCCCCCACTTCAGCACCCAAACCCACCCGATTCAGCCCCCACTTCAGCACCTAATCGCATATACAATATGAACAACAAATTCATGAAAAAAGTTTTTAACGACTATTTCAATTTTAAACCATGCACCAATGCATATATTTCTATGCATTTATAACTGTTAATATAAATTCCATACATGTAATTGGAATGTAATAGTATTTTGTTCTTTAATGTTACTCTTTTTCTTAATGTACAGATTACCTTTGAATACAAAAAGTCGATTCCTAAAAGGATAAGTTATGTTGAGTCAACCATATGAGCATATGTTCATTTGAATATTACAAAACAATCAGGACGATTTTAGAACAAATTTTTTTTTTGTTTTGGTTTAATTAGAGAGAGGGTAAAAAGGTAATCCACATTTTATTTAATATTTAGATAAGCTCATATTTAAGTAGTTTTTCATTTTAAAAGTGATGTTATTTTCGTTAATTAGAAAGAGGGTAAAAAGGTAATCCACATTTTATTTAATATTTAGATAAACTCAGATTTAACTAGTTTTTCGTTTAAAAGTGATGTTATTTTCGTATAACTGAAAAAAGGTAGATTGCATTTTACAAAGTTAACTAAAAATAAGCTATAACATTACAGACACATAGAAACATCACTAATCTAACTTTCCAACTCATTATACTTGATCCTTATATAAGAAAGCTAACCAAATAGCATACGGAATAACATTACAGATATATAAGCAAACAACAAAATTGTGTAGGCCCTAATCAGTAATCCACATTCAAACTGAATAAGATGTTGGAATCTTAAGTCAAACTCAGCATATAAGATCGTTAAAAGCTCACCATAAAGTGAAAATGTTTCGTAGTTAAAAATTGTAACTACATTCGCCGCACCAACATAACACAAATATAATAACCTCACAGCGCATTACCTCATTAATTGAAATTACCAATGAGACCCCACCAGAGCCTAGTTCGCACATTGTCTTTACATTTACTTTAGCTATTAGCAAGCCAGTCATAACCTGTAGCAAAATATTTTTGTAATGTTGTATAATTAGAAGAAAAAAAGGTGCATATACTGATTAGTAACAGCACATAATAAAATAGATAAAGAAAGACCAGAGAAATGTAATATATCACTGGTGCTTTAGTGTAATTTAGAGGCATAAACACACTTTCGTTAGGTGGCAAAGGCGCAACATGAGCAAATTTGTAAGGTATTTTAGAAGAGGATTCGAGACCAAAAGTCAACTGCAAATCCAATTCGTTTGTTATAATACAATGGTTTTTGCACTTTAGAATCTACCGTAACTACACATCATGGCTAGAATTACTACAAACCCCGTCAAAAAAGTGGCAAGTGAATGCAAATACCTGCTTCATCAGAGATCACAGTTAGTCCAGCTTTTGTGTGGGTATATAGCATCAATCTTCTTCATATCCAGAGCCCTTTCATGTTTTATTTAGATTCTTCAAAATAAATGAAACTTATCAATATCCACGCACATGATCTATAAAGAAAAACAATTCAAATGGGGGTTGCCAATTAATCAAAATGGAAGATAAAGAACATCAAGTTTCTTCTAACTTTGCCATGCAATACCTGTATATATCGATATCCCTACACTATCAAGTAGAAGGGATCTAATTCACCAAGGCCCAAAATGTCCTGCTCTTAGAAACTTGGCACTTGTGTTACATTATTTAAAATATTTTTTTTAACATAATATATCATCAAATTTCATAACTTTATCAACTAAGAAATGCAAAAATAGTAAAAAAAAATCTCATCTAACATGGTGTTGCTTGAGTACAAAAAAGTGGCAGCTTCACATGTTGTTTAGGATTGCTCACTTAATTAGCTTACACCATCCGACTACGTCTAAACATTAACACCCAAAGACAATTGAAAAATATAAAAAATTTGAAATTTTAGAAAAAAACCCCTAATATCTACTATAAACTATAAATATAAAGTAAGATTAGGGTTAACAAACTCACTTGAAGATTAATCCAATCAATATCTACTATAAGAGTTTCTTCTTCTTCCAATAGCCTCACATTTCTCCTACAAAACACCAAAACCACCACAATTAATTAATCCAATCAATAATCTCAATTAAATCAAAATCAAACCTATTAACAAACATATACTACCGCAAGTGGATGTAACAAATTTATTACACAAACCTATCATCAAGTTCGATTATAAACACAATCTCATTAAAAATATAAAAGAAAGTTGATTTATTATGATGGGTGGCCAGAGATTTTGTGGTGGTAATTGTGATTGAATTTGATGAATCACTCGGTAGTTTATGTGTTTTGACTTTTTGAGGGACACGTGCCTTTAGTTTTTGCTTAGACGGACACGTATGAGAGGGATTAGAGATATGGGAGCGGGTCTAATGGGAAACGGGTTGATAATAAATGTATGGGTCGGGTCATCCGTGGGTCAGATAAGGTCAGGCCATCATTAAATTGCAACCCGCTTTCCTGCTTATTGTAAGGATTTATAATTATAATTATAATTATAATTAATTTGGATCTGTACATATTTTATAAAAACATCTGATGAAATATATGACGTGGTTTATGCAGGGTCGTCTTTGAGGTTGTGTAAAGTGGGTGATCGCACATAGCTTTAAAATTTTTAAAGGCCTCAAAATTTGTCTCGTTAACAATTATATGCATGTGTACACGTATTTTTTAGAAAAAACAATGTTTAGATGAAAAAATATCTTAGTTTAGCAATATGTTAAACATTTAGATAACTAATATGCATTATATCTTACTATAAGAGTACCCGTGCATAGCACCTGTAATTTCTAGCTGCAGATAATTAACGATATGCAATATTATGGTAAATATTTCTTATAACGTTCAAAATAAGCGTTTTTCTAACAAAAATATAAATAATATCTGCAGAAAGTACCCATAAGAGTTGAGAAGTGAAAGTGAGGGTATATTGAGAGATTATTTTTTGTTGTAAAATAACATTTTTGTGGTGAGATATGAAATGGTTTGTGTGGATTTATATGGTGGATGCGGTTACACATTTTTAATAATCATTATCGATAGTAATGATTTTTAACAGTTACTGTTTTTAATAATTATTGAAGGCCGTTACAATGATAAACTAAATGGGCTATTATAATGTTATAATGGTATTGATGACTGAATTTATTATTCAAATGTTGTTACAATTTATTGTGTTTCATACAATATAATTCACTTTTCATTCCTTCCTAAAATACATTTAATTTTCATTTTTCACATTCACATTTAAAAGTTTTAGCAATATCCTTAGTATAAAAGTATAGATAGATAAAATCACAATATTTATTTCCTTCTTTTGCCTTCTTTATTTAAACCCGAGTCACAAATAAAAACAAAAGTTTAAACACTCTCTCACTCTCTAATATGATATATGAATCTTTGATAAAGTCAAGATCATGAAAACTCTAATAGCACAACATATAATTTCGCTGGCTTTCTTCTTTTCTTTTTGCTTTTTCACTCGTTGATCAGCTAGACCTTTTACTTTATGGTTTACAATAGTGGCGGCATTCGGTGGTAGAGAGGTTTGGTGGTGGTGGTTTTCGGTGGTTGATGGGGTTACAATCAATGATGACTTGTTTGGTAGAGGTTGAATGGGGTGTAGGGGTGAAGTTGGTGGGGGAGTGGGTTTATAGGCTTCGATGAACCCGCTAGCAAAAGGCTGCAAAGAACCAACATCTATATACACAGTCTAAAAAATAAACATACTTTCATCATTAGTTTTGAGAAAGGAGACATAACCTTTTATAAGATTTAATCGTAGCTAATGTACCAACCTACAAAAACATAAATAAATTAGTATGAAAACATGGTAGAAGTAGTTTACGATGATACTCATAACATGATATCTAAAACTGAGAACCAAAACGAAAGCAAAAAAGTGTGAATGTGACGAAGCTGGATATTGAGAAGAATAAGTGTTTATGTTTCTGTGTGTTTTTCAATGCAATTGTGGTCCTTATTTATAGGGGATTTACCCAAACTATAGTCAATGGAAATTAATACGCCTATTAATTTCTTCCATAATTAGCCTCCATAATTATAGAAATTAGTGGTTACATAAACACATTAAATGCAGTCATTTAAAGAGCAGTTATATTACTTAAATGTTATTTACGTTTTTAATGTATGATCAATGTTATTTACATTTTTAAAACATTAGCATTAAATGAGCAATTATATTACATAAATGTTACGTTTTTAAAACATTAGCATTACATATTTATAAACCCTAAACCCTAAAATAGCAAGATTCCATGCATTAAATTTTTCAACATTTCCTATTTTAGCAGTTTTTTAACTTTTAAGAGAATCTAAAATTCTCTTTATAAGTAGTATAGATAAACTCTGATAGTTTATATATAACATTTCTTTTCGAAATGCCTCGTTATGTAATTTCGCTCAGAACCTTTAAAATTTTTAGATATTTAGAGACGACCATCATATTACGTAGAACATTTCAAAGTAAATAGGTGGGGACACCTCGATCTTATGCATCTTTTGATGTCAACCGGATCTTTCTCCTATGACACAACCCCAGGCAATGAGCTCATGTCTCATCGACCTAATTAGCCAAGAGTTGTGTTTGGACCTTAATCAATCTTCAAATGATCCTTTATGACCGATCAACTGAGCGTTTACGGAGGTAGAATGAAACACTGAAGTACTGTATTCTCGAGTTTTAAAAGAAGTAAAAAGGAAAAAAGTAAAGACAGTTTTTGTTCATATTTACTTAAGATAGATGAGAGAGAAAAAAGTAATTATAAATCATGTTTCTAAGTTGATAGAATATAAAAATAATTCTTTCAAATAACATGTATGTAATTTAATTGTTAATGTCAAATATTTAAAAAACATATTAGTTTTATACACAAAATATAATTTAATGTTTCAACTCTTTTTACTCATAAAATGTGTTGATCCCACTTCAATTGATCTTGAATTTCTTAGCTTGTGTAAAGTTTAGTTATGCAAGATAAATCCTACACAAATATGATAAAAACTTTGTTTGATAATACTAAAGATTATGCGGAATCTAATCTTTAATATAAAAATATTTTTTCAATGAAACAGTAATTCTAATGAACACACAGATTAACAAACAAAATCTTTAATATATTAATATGAATACTCTAACTAGTATTAGGGTTACAAAACCTTGAAGCTATGAACAACTCTATGAATGGGATCGTTTTTTATACATCCAGCTCTATGCCCTAGGACCTCTTTTTATACACCAATAAGTCCTAGTCGATTTACAATATATTACAAAAACTTAGAATATTCTTAAAGATCTATTCTATAAATAACAATCCTTATCAACTAAGTAATCTTGATCTTTAAGCAATCTTTATCTTCTCTGAGCAGTCTTTATCCTTTCAGCAGTTGTAATCTTTTAGCAGTTGTAACTTTGTACCAGCAGCATTAACTCTGAACACTAGCAGTAGTAACTTATACACCAGCAGCATTAACTGAACAGCAGTAACTCTAAGATCATCAAGAAGTCTTTTAATCGCAACAAAATGATAAAAAGTTTTTTTTTTAAAACTTTCTTGTCTTCATTTTTATTTTTTTCCCTCTCTTAAAAAAGAAAGGTTAACAACATCCGTGTTGTTAATAGCCAATTTTACAAAACATTTGCTAATTTTAAGACAAAAATACTACAGTAACCCATTGCTCTCTTTTTTCTTTTTTTTACTAATTGCTTGAAAATGAATCTAATTTGCCATTTATTGTCATTGCGTGTAACCATTTTTTTTCATTGTGTCACTAAACATTTAAATTTCGTACATTGCGCGTCGTGATGACCTGCTGGAGCCGGTGCCACTTATTTTATTATTGCAACATTAATCTTTTATACTAACGATCGTTTATTTTATTATTAAAAAAACATTTTTTCTAATTATTTTTAAAATTTATACACGTTTTTATACACACATTTGTATACACGTGTTAAAGGGTAAGCAAAACAGGACCGGACCGACCGGACCGAACCTATTTCGGTCCGGTCCTCGGTCCATCCTTTTCCTTATTTTCGGTCCTCAGTCCGGTCTGTCCGGTCCGGTTCGGTCTTACTAAAAACCCGGCAATTATGCCTTGTTGGACTGGACCGGATCATTTCGGTCCGGTGTTTTGGCAAAAATCGGTTTCGGTCCGGTCCGGTTTTCAAACCGTGAGCACCCCTACACATGTTTATACACACATTCTTATACTCGTTTTTATACACACGTTTTTATACACACCTTTGTATACACGTGTTTATACACATGTTTTTGTACTTATTTTTATACATACATTTGTATACATGTTTTTGTACATACGTCTTTATATACACATTTTTATACACACATCTTTATACACGTGTTTATACTCACATTTTTAAAAATTATTTTTTTACACATTCTTAAAAATGTTTTTATACAAACATTTTTAAAAACGTTTTTATACATGTTTTTATACAGGTTTTTATACAGGTTTTTATACACACATTTGTATAAAAACATGTATACAAATGTGTGTATAAAAATATGTATATAAAAATGTTAAATGTGTGTATAAAAACATGTATACAAATGTGTATATAAAAATATGTGTATACAAACATGTGTATAAAAACATGTATACAAAACGTGTGTAAAAACGTGTATACAAATGTGTGTATATAGGGATGAGCACGGTACCATATTGGTACCGAACCCGTACCGAATTGGTGGTACCGTTTTTTCCCGAGAATGAAACAGGTGTACCGGTACCGTACCGAACGGGATTCGGGTACCGGAACCGGTACCCGGTACCGGGAAATCGGTACCTATCCGGCACTTCCCGTTTTTTGCTAGACCATAAACAAAATTATAGATTTCACGCTAGTAATTATATGACAACAACAAAAAACAAGATATAACGTGAATTTTTAGTGATTTCGAACCGAAGGTTTATTATTATAACGCTATTCCGATTAATCAATATTCAATATTAAGGTTTCTTTAAAAATTGTTTCATCTCTCTACATAAAATCAATATATGCGAATTAAATATGAAATAAACCAATAATTATTGATGTAACTATGTATATTGATACGTTCAAACTAGATATAATAAACTAATAATCATTATATACTAATAATATACTCGTATTTGACTAACAACTTAAGTCGACAAGCTAATATATGTATACTAATACGTTAGAATTCGATATATAAACTAATGATTATTGATGTAACTATATATCTTGATTATAAGATAAAATAAACTAATAATCATTACAAACTACGGTGCATATTAAGGACGTCTTATTCCATATATGAAAAAAAGAAAACCTTTATTTTTTTCAATGATGATGATCGAGATAATTTAAAGATAGTAAATTTGATGATTTGAGTCATTAATAATAAGTTAGGGTTTATTTTTTTTAGATTTGTTATAGTTGTTTCAGTAGGTTTTTTGGACATTTGGTTTCTTTCCTAATGACTATTCAAATTTCGGGTATTTATTGATACTATCCCGTTTGGTACCGGTACCGAATTAGTGGTCCTGAAATTTGTTTTGCTCAATCCATGGTACCGGTCCCGTACCGTATACCGAGAGTCGGTACCGTTTTGGTACGATACCGGCACGGTTCCAGTTTGGTACCGGATTCGGGTCCAAATGCTCATCCCTATGTGTATAAAAACGTGTAAAAATATGTGTATAAAAACGAGTATTAAAATGTGTGTATATAAACGAGTATAAAATGTGTAGAAAAATGGTCGTTAGTATAAAGAACTAAGGTTGCAATAATAAAATAAGCGGTCGTTAACTTAACCGGCTCGAGCTGGTCAAGTAAGTCACCGGTACATTAAATGTACAAAATTTGAATGTTAGATAAACAATGAGTAGAAAAAGAGATGTCTACACATAATGACAAAATATAATAAATTAAATGTATTTCAAAACAATTAACTTTTTTTCATAAACGACTAATGAAATGAGTGCATTATATTTAAATTTGAAAACATCCAGTGAAAATTGTTAATGTTTATTGAAAATTTTGTTTGGACATGGTAAATATTCTAAGCCTGATTGGATATAATATATTAGATATTATATATAATATACTAAAGAGCGTTACAAATACGACATATTGTGATGTCATTTTGTTATTGGGCTCCCTCGGCCTGTTTTGTCTGACCCACTCCTTTAGCCCGTTTAGTTGTTAGTTACTCCTAAAAGACACTGAACTTAGTATGTACAAAAAACAAATAACTAAAATACATATGTATCAACTTTAGGTTGTTGGGCTCCCACTCATATCCACTTATCTAACTCCAACGAAACACACATGCCCAATGCTGCCACCTTTAAGCTAAAAAAACGAACAATACAATGTGTTTAAAAAAAACATAAGCTCATCAAATTAAAAAACTTGGAACAAAAAAATCTCTTCGCAAACACAATGCACTAAAAAATTATCCCCGCCGTAACGCGCGGATAAAATTCTAACTCGTTCTCTTAAATTAGTTTTTAACTACAAAACAAATTTCTTTTTTTTTCTTTCCCTAAAAGGGTAAGGATCCAGTAAAAAGAAAACTTTAAATGAGAAGCATGAGAAATAATCATAACCACACATTTGATATGTATCGACTTGAATTAGATACATCTCTGTTCATTTAGATGCACCTCAATTAGTTCGAAAGTGATTTTGAAGTGAAAACGATGCAAAGTGGTACTAGCAACACACTTGACGCGCAGAGGACGAATAAGCATAGGATTTACCTAACTTGATGAAATGCATCTAATATATGTATATGCATCTAATTTTGAGCTAGAAAGCATATTATTGCATCTAAAGGACTAAGGATACATCTTAATCAACTTGATGCATCTCAAATACGTAGTTATAGTTATTTCTCATTCTTTTTATTTTAAGTTTTCTTCTCATTTAATCCTAATTTGTAAGCAAACTTTGACACAAAAAATAGCATTTATTGCATCGATCATATGTTATATAAACTCCTAAAAAAGCATCCATACTCTTCACAAACGGTTGGTTCTCTCCCAATTCAGTTTCCTCAACGAATTCCGTACGCAAGTATAGTCTAAGGGTCCGTTTGGTTCGTATAATGTTTTTGATGGAATTGAATTCTGTCTAAAGAATTAGAATGTTAAAGAATGAAATTTTAAGAAATGGAAGTTGAGAAATGAAATGTTAAAGAATTTTAATCTTTATGATTTGAAATCAAAAGGAATCTAAATTTGCAAAAACTAACGCGTCTTTGGTTAAAAAAAATATGAACAACCGAATTATTTTAAAATCTTATTACATCTGACATTATTTTAATAAATGATATATATTTATATAAAATGTAATTGTATAAAATTATTAAAATAAAAAATAAAAAATATGATCTTAATAATATATTTTAAATAAATATTTATTATTCAGTATGATTAAATAATAATAATAATAATAATAACTACTAATAGATAAATAATAATAATAAAATAAAAAATAAAATCTAAAATTTAATTTATATTTTAAATAAATAATAGTTATTTAATATAATTGAATAATAAATAATAATTAATAAATCAATAATAATAATATAATATTAATAAGTATATAATAATAATAATTATTATTATTAACATCGCTTTTATTAGAAATTCATGATATTTACAATAAATTAGTGAAAAGCCGAGATACTATCTGGGTCCCCACTCCTCTAGCGATAGCAAAATCAATCCTATTAAAAATGTGAACAGCAGCGCGTGCCGTAATGTCTTGAGTCACGGAGAATCTTCGGATCCGCTTCAGTAAGGTCACTGCTTCTTTATCAAGTTCCCCAAAAGAAGAGAATGAGAAGGGGAGAAAACTATATCCAATATCTGCACATTTAGCTTCATACTTGACGCATTTACGTTGTGCAGCTTCAATCATCGCCCGTCCCGGTGCAAAATCGATCATCCCAGTTTGCGTCAAGGACGATAAACCTGTTAGATCCACACATACATCGAGCCCTCCGTCCCACGAGTACAACAACATGTCAGCTGGGCGTAAGGGTTTGTCCCGCCCTCCACCAAGCCCAATATCAACTTCTTTACCAGCTAAAATCGCAGACCAGAAACAGATGTCAACAAGGGTATCACGCACAATGTTATGTCGATGTTTGATACCAATAATACCAGCACACGATACAACATGATCTCCATAAATATCTGCCACAAAGACCCTAGAGCAAGCTGAGCACGGCTTTGGAACATTAAATAAGGGAACACTCAACCTATAACATAACACACACTGGTAAGTCCTACCATTCATACTCTGTCCCAACCCAGAGATAGGAACGACCCTAAGCCAATCAGAAGTATGATCCTCCATTTGAGACTTCCATAAAGCCATCTGTCGAGTAGATAAGGAAAAACTAGATTCGACCGTTTGAGTAACATGTATGAAATATATATCTACCAGTTTCTTCATGAGTTTTGGGGCAGCGATCTCACTTGGATTACTCAAAAAGCCAGTCTCCATTTTCATATTAAAAACATTCAAGGCATTATCGAAGGTAGGCCCAACCTAGTCTGTAAGCTAGCGGGTTGGAGTCTAGACGCAAGCAATGCATAGTTCAAAACATCACATGCATAGTAGACACTAAGCCTCCCAAATGCAAAGGGAAATGTGGCAAGCCTCCATTCCAATCACCAAATCCATGGCCAGAAGCAGTTTCAATACGCTCCTGAGAAGATTGAAGAGCCGCATCAAAAGACCGTTGTATCCGCTGAAAGACCCGATGAGAACATGTGCACATAGCAAAATACAGTTTGGATACACCTACACAAGAACGAAGGAGCAACAACTCACACTGAGGGTCATTGATCTTAGCAACATCATCCATAAGCTTAATGGAATTGGCAACTCTCTTCATCACAAGCTCACTACTAAAATCAAAATCTACACTTGCAGGGCCACCCATTAGTTTGACACCATGCGAGGGTCGGGAAATATTAGGCGGGAAAACACCCGCAAGCCTGCTTCTAGGGTCTTCCTTTGGCCAAAAAACCTCCATTTTATCAACATTAAGATGCAATGTAACACCCCCAAAATATATGGCAGCGAAAAGGTAACTAAGGTCGTTACTTCTTAATACATAAGCACAAGATATAAAAGAACGGCCTCGATATTAGTCGTTTAAAAGAAATCCTTGTTGATACATTTAAAAATAAATAAGTCTTAACAAGTGGTCCCATTACTTTGCATCAAAAGAAAAATCATGATTTTAATATAATGAGAATAATTTAGTGCATATGAAAATCCATGATAAAATGCCTTGATGAATGATGACTCCAACGCACTTTAATAACGTCATTACGAGTTAAGCATCTGAGAAATACATGCTTAAATGTCAACATAAAGTTGGTGAGTTCATAGGTTTAAGTAAGCAATAAGTGTGGACCGCAAGATTTAAAGTGTATAACATGTAACACATAAAATGTCAAATAAATTGTAATTACGATTGTGCTAAGCTCATGACACCAATGCTACAACATTGTATATGTATAAAGCTGTCCGTTGTAGGTGTCCAACCCGAGACAACCTAGAATTTCGACATGGTATACGTCTGTTTGACCAGCCTGTCAGTCAAGTGAGAATCACCAAAACCGGACGGGGATGTCAATCTTAATATATTTATTTATAACACTCGCACTTACACAAAGTAATTAACGGTTCATGATAGTGGGTATTGTGGGTTATCGGTACTTAGTCTGATCCATAATCATGTAAAAAGGTACTTGCGTCCGATTGTAAAACAAGCAATGTATCTCACCCCGAGATTTGTAAAGTAGTTGTAAAACAAGTTACAACGGGGCTATAAACTCACCTTAAGCGATCAATGTACTCGGAAAAGTATAAAGTAGAGCAACGAACTTGTAACTCTAACTGCGACCTAAATAAATAAGTCATTTCAGGAAATATGCAATATGTACTATATGTATATGAGTCCAACAATGACATATCACCCATATATACTCGTAGTGGGGTTTTGATAAATTATACAAGTCTAAAAATTTAGAAAAACAATTATAAAACACTTTACACTTTTTTGACTTTACACAAGTTTTTATTAAGTTTTTACCCTAATTTTATTTGAGCGTATCTAACTCGTTTTAAACCTGTTTTTATCCGTTGAACTCTCTAAACGAAGGTGAATGTATCTAATTTTAATATTTCAAGTCCTTGATTAGTATAAACATGCTTAAGGTATTGGTTTACTCAAAATAAAATTCGAACAGCCTGTGGTTTCACAGAATATGTTCCAACTTCAACAGGCCATAAGTCACTCATTTTCTAACGAAATCACGCGTTTCAAAAGTCTAGATTGATCTTTTTTTGAGTCTGCTTTCCAAATATGTAGGCCCAGACCTCATATATTTACCCATTTGTACAGTTAATTCGTTTTATACATGGGACTCAAATCTATGAATTTCTAGAAAATATTACCCAACTTCTAAAGACCATATCTCCTTCGTTACGCATCCTTATGACTCGATTTGACCGGCTAAGTTTGAGTTAAGATGTTCTCTATCAAAGTCTCAATAGGACCAAAAGTTCAATCTACATCTAAAGTGGTGCTTTTTCTGATTTTAATTCAGTGAATAGATTTTGGTTGGTTTCGGACACTCGAACATGTAACACTTACTAAAAATACTAAATCAACTCCACAAGCTACAAAATTCAACGGAGAGCTTCCTAAGACACGTATTTAAATATGTATGAACGGATTTTGCCAAGAAAATTGTTTAGGTTAGGTTTTTAAGTCGAAACATATGGCTGTGTTTTCTGCTCAGATTTAAGATTTCAAAACTTATCTTTATTCAAACTTACTCACCACCACAAGTATATACAAGTGCTAATATGAACATGGAATAAATTATATATGTAAATTTAAGTATGGAAAAGAGTTATGAATGCTTACAAGAAGTTAGTGAATGAATGGAGCACAAGAACATCAAGAACACTAATGAACCCTAGTTCTTGCGTGTAAACCCTAATTTTTATTAACCAAGCCCTAATTCTTGTAAACCTTTAACCCAAATCTTGAAAACCTCCTTTTTCTTGGTGTTTTTCTACTGTTTCTATGGATAGGAATGAGAGAGAGATGTGTGTTTAAAGGTACTGAAATAAAACTAGTCACAAGAGTCTTGTTTTTATAAAAACACTTAGGGTATGGTCAAATTGTGTTTTAGATGTGACAAGGTTATGTTAAGACTAAAAGAGCAAGTTATTTTGATGTTTTAGTGTTCTAGGGGCCGGACATAATGGGTAGGAAAAGAGGAGAAAATAATTTGCTTTGTAACTTTCAATGTAATCATGAAAATGGCAAGTTTGTGTTTCAAGGTGAAAGGTGATGTTAGGGTTTCCTCTTTAGGAGGAAGGGCTGATTTTTAAGGTTAAAAGAGAGGGAAGAATACTAAAATTTGAAAGTATATGATAGTTTAAAGTATTAATAGAAATGTGGTGTGGGTATTGGATAAGTTGTGCATGCATGCAAGTGTCAAAATGCAAGTTTACGTGGCTTACGTAAAAGTTTTTAAAACTAAATGCCTATGAATGGTAAAACATGCTTATTATGATGATAACATGCTTATTATGAGTAGACTAAACTTAGTCTAGATTCGTTGTGCGTTCAAAGATGTTTTTCGCAGTTTGCGGGATCACTTCCCGATTTTAGATTAAATCAAGTTTTCACGTGTTTAAAGTAAAATGTTTCAAGTTTATAAATAAATATATATCCCAACATTTTCAGTTGTCACATGCAAGCCCCGACGAGGTCCATCCTTCATAATTAGCTCTAAAACCTTCCCCACAACCAAAGTATCTCCAATAATAGTGCCATCTTCCATATACCAAGCCTAAAGGGAAACGTTAAACGAGTCTTTAATATTACATATCAAGGGATGTAACACTAAGGAAAACAACTGAGGTCCAATAGGATCACCCTGTTGCACACCTTGGTGCGACCATAAGGTGTGTTCCCCATAATACAATCTAGCTGGGCTAGAGTAACAAAACTCCACCAACGTGAAATAGAAGGACAATGAAGGTGAACTTCTTGTAACATAACCTCTCGATCCACCATATTGAAAGCATTTTTGAAATCTACCAACAACATCGAAAGGCCCACATCATCTCCTTGGTTTTCAATCAACCGATTCACAACATGAAGAATAGCCTCCCCACCTCCTGATACTCCAACACCAAACTGCAAGTCATTTAAATAACCATCCAAAGAATGACCGATCATAGCAGCACTAACCTTGGAAACCAAATGCCTCCAAATAGTACCAACAACTATAGGACGGATACCACCACCCGGCTTGACCAACAACGTGAGAGGAGCACTAGCAATATATTTACCAAACATCTTGGGGCATTTCCCATCAAGAAAGAGATTCACAACTTGGGTGATAGAAGCGAATAACTCATCAAAAATAGCCACAGCAGCACCACTAAAACAATCTATGAGGTGTTGGGCACGCAATCCATCCCATCCACAAGATGTGCCATAAGGAAAACTCTTAATCATGTCAAGAACCACAGTAGGAGATGCAATGAGTTGATGATGATCAATAGGTATATGTGGTAAGGAGGGAGCAGGTTTGAGAGGATGCTTAGCCTTTAGGTCCTCAAGAGTAGCATCATTATAAGGAGCAACACCTGAAGAAGAAAGAACTTTGACTGCTGCAGTATAATGGCCATCACAAATTTTCCTCTTGCACTGCTTGACATTCTGCTCACCCAAGTCAAGGTTGTCCTCATTGATATTTGACCATGAAGGGGAAGGATCAGCTAAAGCCTCCCTCACAAGCTGCAAACTACCACCAGGCATTCCCCAAGATCGAATAGCATTAGCAATACTCTCTTCCTGGCATTAACGCTTTATAGCAGACTTGCACTCAAGATTACTCCTCGGTCAAAAGGTTTTAAGGTGGCAGAAAGGCAAGACTGACAAACTAACCCAACAAGAAATATCATCAAGCGTGCAGATCACCTTATCAAGAGCTCCTTTCAATACCCGAGAGAACCCTAAATGACACTTGGGAGGGATGGATTTGACCGTTCGCTACCCTTTAGAAAGCAAACTATCAAGGAGATTCAAGGTGAAACCCTCATGCTCGTCTAGCACTAAACCAACCACATGATTAAGTTGCACTAAAGAAGAAGGAACTTGTGGTTTGGTCATGTCATAAAGCACAAACCTAACAATGCCATCACCATAATCTGGGAGTGGCACAAAATAAAAACCATTACCTTGCTGACACTTAAAACGAAGGGTATGTGTCTTGAAACAAGACCCACATAACCAAATACCCCTATGCTTAAACGTAACCCCAATCATCTCGAAAATGGCAAAATTAGTCGTCAAAGATTGTATTGTGATAACCTGCGCATCACCATTGCAATGACTATCACGAAGGTGGGTGTTCAACGAAGTTTTGGTAAGCCTATTTCCGCCACCATCATGACAACCACTAAGACCCACAAAGGGGCAATGAAAATGCACAACAACCATAGAACGACCTAAGCACTTGAAGCAAATAAAGATGCCAAAACTCTTGTAACAAAAACCATATAAAAACCAAAACCTTTAAACAGTAGGCCAAAACTACTATAACAAAACACTTGAAACACTTGCAAAGCATGGACCCACCAACACCCTTATACCAAAATGAAATAAAGCCAAAAATGCTTCTGTTAACGCATGAACCAAAAGAAAAGCCTAACTAAATGCACCTGCTAACCAACAAGAATGTCAAGAAAAGTCCACACAAAGCCAACGACTACCACATTAATGCATGAAACAAAACCAACACCTGACCATATAAATGTATGAAACGAAATCAACGACTGGCCATATAAATGCATGAAATAAAACCAACGCCTGACCACAATGCCAAGAGAGGAACGCGCAAACAGTAGGTCACCACAAACACGATCCAAACAAACCAAACACAAACGAAGATTCGCAACGATATCAAAGAATACAGGTCACCACAAAACCGTTCACAAACAAACCGTAAAAACACCCTCTTGATATGCAACAACAACAAAACCCTGAAACAAAAAACAGCCCACAGAACCCTCGTAACCCACAACAATCACAGTACCACAAAAGTGAAGATGATAGAACCACATAACCATATGACGTTAATACCATAAATACAAGAAAGGTATAACGAAAACCCTAAACCCACCGCGACAGAAGGAAAAAAGAAACCATAAAGATACAAACCGTATGAAGGAGATATACACGCAAGCGATATAGAAGAAGATTCAATAAAGGACGTTGAAAACCAATGCAGAAACCACAGCGAGATCAAGAAGATCCCAAGATGTGGAAGACGATCACCATAATCGCCCCTAGAAAGAGAGAGAAACCGTTTATTCAAATAAAGGTGCCAATTATGCAAAACGAGGTTTTTCACCCGCGCTCCGCTGTGGAGCGTGGGGTTTTATGTTTGAGGTTTTTAGTTTGCAATGCGTTATGTCGAGTTTATCATGTTACATAGACGCATTAGGTTCTTTTATAATATTGACATGATGACGTACGTGCGTTGTTTATAGAAGATGAATTGTATATAAATAGTCTAAAAAGTATTCTTGTTAAATAATCATAAATATGTATAAAGTGAACATCTGTATACATAGTCCTTGTACATGATAATCATATTGTAAGTTTCAATACTCTCATAAGGAGATAGTGGTCTTCTAAATCTATCAACGCTAACACTTGTTGTTCTAGACACTGATAATCGCAAAGGTTCGTTCTTTGTTTTGTCGTCGCTTTTTCATTACCAATTCCACAAAAGGCGTTGATTAGTAGTAGGATAAACTACCACAAAGAAAGATAGGAAACCGAAGAGGTTGCGGCGAGAAAATGATTCGCATAGAATCACTTATCACGACATTCTCTTCGGTTCCACATCCTTCTTTGTTAAACCGCATTATACCGATGATGAAGGCCTTTTGGAATTTGTTTTTCAAATAGATATATGGTTCAGATTTGCAAGTACATATCTTTGGCTCAGATAAGAGCTTATAGTTCTGAAAAAGTCTAAGTCCGCCATGGCTGCATACCAATTAGGTTGCCTAGCCAAGTTACAGACTTTTATGGATTCAATTGAAATTGCTCATATTCACCATAGCCTCATCAAGTTATCTTGAAATTTGTAGGACATAACATGCAAACAATGATAAGAAACATAATGCATCAAACTGTATTTACAAAACCGTTAGCAGTTTAACGCAGATCATAATAGCCTCATCAAGGTAATATGCGATTTCTTTTAGTCAGTATGTAATGCAATTTGAGGCGGCAGTGGTGGTGGCAGTCGTAACCGTATTTTTTTGGTGTATAAACGGAAATTAGAAGAAGAGATGGTGATACTATTTAGTGGCATAATCTCTTGTATCCGTAGTCGGTGCAACACAAAGACAATGTATCAAAACGCAAATTCGTTCATGGATGCCACCGTCACTGCCGTGTCATTATTGCATAACCATGGCTCATTTTTTTATAAGAAACAATATATTGGCATAGATAAGAGCTTTTATAAGTTTGTCATGGCTGCATAGCTAATAGGTTTCCTAGCTAAGTTACGAGCTTTTACGCGTTTTGTTCAGACTGCTCATATTCATCATTGCCTTATCAAAGTGTGATTACCAAGCATAATATAGCATCCGAATATACGCCAAGGGTTTTGTAACTGTCACGTATGCCAAAATAGAAGTCATTCTCTACATTTAACAATGCATGAAAGTACCAAAACTCATAGCACACTCTAAAGATCATTCCAAGCTCCAAGTAAGAAGCCAACAACAAAAGAGATGTAATTTCAATTTTTGTATCGATGTTGTTGACTTCTGACATTGAGGCTAGGGACGGTCAATAAAGACAAATAACTAAACTTCAGCATACTCCCAACAAGCAAACAAAAAGAAAACAGAGTCAAGCCCACAACCTTTTCTTTTAAACATCTGTTAGACCAGTTGATGTGCCACGCATGTTGGATGTCTATGTGCACGAAAAAATAAGTGTCACACCAGCTGGCCTAAGAAATGCCACATTAACATGTCATGCTTCAAACAACCCTTATTTCTCACAGGCTAGATAAGGTTCTATGCCATATGCAATACGAAAAAAGTTCTCATCATCTTTAGCGAAAATATAAAGAGAACGTAACTTATAGAAGCACCCGTTAAGGTCATTGGATCATCAACACAGTGTAACATCACAATTTCTAGAAAGAGAGAAAGAGACCGGGGTTATGTAATTTTTTTAATATTATTCTTAAAATCCTGACTTCTAAAGCAGCTCTAGGCGCTGCCTTTTAGTAATATAGTTATAAAGAGGTAGCAACCTACCATGGCTGCAAACATAAACTTGTGATGCCCCGCCAAGATACGAATGATTTCACATATCTGGTGGTTTCTAGAAAAGAAGAGTAATGGTAAGATACTGATACTTGGAATCAGGATCTTTCGGCTTAGATAAGAGCATGCGTAAGTTTGTCATGGTTGCACACCTAACAAGTTGACTTGCCAAGTTATGAAATGTCACATGTTCCTGTTGGGAATAAAGGCCTCTCAAGTTTCTACTGCTGGTTAAAGAAACTACTGTTGGTGAAGATTAGAGAAAACAGTCTAAGTTATTAGTACTGTTAGTGTTATAGTTAGTACTACCAGTACAAAGTGTTAGTACTGCCAGTTTATTAATACTGTTAGTTATAATAGTTAATAATGTTAGTTATATAGTTAGTAATGCTAAAGTGATATGCATGAGATATATTAGGAATAGATATGCATTGATTAGTTGACGCGTTTTGTAAGCCCATTAAGGTTTCTTGATGTATAAAAGAAACCCTAAGGCATAGTTAGAAAGATATAGATCTAGAAATCATTTCTCATAGTTAGTATTCATAGTTTCAAGGTTATTCTATAACTTTGATTGTGTTTAATATATTGAAAGTTTAGCAAGATCTTGTTTTACTGTTTCATTGTTCTTCTTAGTATTGCAAACTAGATTTCTCATAGTTTGTGATATTCACAATCTTAGTTTCTACTATAGTTGTTTTGGATCTATCCAACACAACTAAGCTTTAACAAGCTGAGCAACATCTGTTCAAAGGGATCAACAAGTGGTATCAGATCTTGTTGAGAAACTTTGAATAAGAAGAACTCTAACTCTACTCAAGATCTGTTAGTCAAAGAAAAGATGGAGTCACAATCAGAAACTACCCAAACAGTGTTTGCACTAAAACTTCCAGTACTCAAAACTAGGGAGTATGACCTATGGAGCATGAGGATGGAACAATACCTTACTTTCACTGATCATGCCCTTTAGGAGGTAATAGTAAATGGTGATTCAGTTTTACTAGTTACATCAGCTAGTACTGGTGTTGAAGGTCATATTCCTCCTAAAACTGTTGAACAAAAGCTAGCAAGGAAAAATAAACTAAAAGCAAAAAAGCACTCTTATGCTAGCCATTCCTGATGAGCACCTACTGAAGTTTCATGCCTGCAGGGATGCAAAGTCCCTATGGGAAGCTATCAAGAATAGGTTTGGAGGCAACAAGGAATGAAAGAAGATGCAGAAGACCATTCTCAAGCAGAATTATGAAAACTTTACTACATCAAGTCAAGAAGGACTGGATAAAACCTATGATAGGTTTCAAAAGCTCACCAGTCAACTTAAAATCCATGGTGAAGTTATCTCTCAGGAGGATGCAAACCTAAAGTTGTTAAGAAGCTTACCATCAGCTTGGAAAAATATTGCTTTAATCATGAGAAACAAATCTGATCTAGACACATTAAGCATGGATGATTTGTATAATAATCTAAAGGTGTATAAATCTAAGATCAAAGGCAAATCAAGTTCAAGCTCAAATTCTCAGAATGTGGCTTTTGTTTCCTCAGATAACTCTAGCAGTACTAGTGAAACAGTTAATACTGCTCATAGTGTTTTTGCTGCTAGTTCTAAGGATCAAGCTTCTACTGCATCATATGTTGATGATGTCATGTTTTCTTTCTTTTCTAACCAATCCAATGCCCTACAGTTGGACTATAAAGATTCGGAACAGATTAATGCTGATGATCTTGAAGAAATGGATCTCAAATGGCAAGTGCCAATGCTTACCATGAGAGTTAAGAGGTTCATAAAGAAGACGGGAAAAAAGATGGATCTAAATGACAAAGAGACTATTGGCTTTGATATGACAAAGGTTGAATGCTATAACTGCCATAGGAGAGGTCATTTTGCCAGAGAATACAGGGCACCAAGGAATCAGGGGAATAGAAATAGAGATTCTCCAAGAAGGAATGCACTAGTGGATACATCTACTACAAATGCCTTGGTTGTTCAAGATGGGATAGGTGGTTATGATTGGAGCTTTCAGGCTGAAAAAGGCATCACAAACTTTACTCTAATGGCCTATACATCCTAAGGTTCATCAAGTTCAGATTCTGAGATACATACTTGCTTTAAAGATTGCTTAAAATCATACGAAACTCTTCAAAAACAGTATGATCAACAGCATGAAGCTCTTAATAAATCTAATCTAGAAATTATAGGTTATCAAATGGGA
>BQNB010050185.1:0-41637 GCA_026074375.1 Tanacetum coccineum | reverse complement strand
GTAAGATTGAAGCTGTTAAGAATTAAAAAGCCTTTAGAACTCTGACTGAGGTTCGTTCATTCTTAGGATTGGCTGGATATTACCATAGGTTCATTGAGAACTTTACTAAGATAGCTAAGTCTCTTACTATCTTGAATTAGAAATGTAAGACTTTCAATTGGGGTGAGGAACAGGAATTGACATTTCAAACCGTGAAGGATAAGCTGTGTAATGCGCGTGTTCTAGCTCTCCTCGATGGACCAGAAGACTTTGTGGTATATTGTGATGCGTCCAGAATAGGACTAGGCTGTGTGTTAATGTGAAGAGGTAAAGTGATAGCCTATGCATCTAGGCAGTTGAAAATTCACAAGAAGAATTATATTACATATGATTTGGAGTTGGGTGCGGTCGTGTTTGCACTTAAGATCTGGAGACATTATCTGTATAGGACAAAGAGTGTCATCTATACGGATCATAGGAGTCTTCAGCATATCTTTAGTCAGAAAGAGTTGAATATGCGACAACGTCGCTGGATAGAGTTGTTTAGTGATTATGACTGTGAAATTCGCTACCATCCTGGTAAGGCAAATGTGGCGGTTGATGCCATAAGTAGGAAAGAAAGAGTAAAGCCTAAGAGAGTTAGAGCTATGAATATGACCCTTTAGTCGAGTATCAAGGATATGATACTGACAGCTCAGAAGGAGGCTGTGGATGAGTTTGCAGGATTGCAGAAAGGTTTGGATGAGATGATAGAACAGGGGAGCGATGGAACCTTGTACTACCTAGATTGAATATGGGTACCTTTGAAGGGTGAGGTGAGAACCCTGATAATGAATGAAGCCCATAAGTCAAAGTACTTTGTACACCCAGGTGCTGATAAGATGTATTATGACCTTAGAGATAGGTATTGGTGGCCGGGTGAATGAAAAAGGATATAGATAGTTATGTAGTAAGTGTTTGACTTGTTTGAAGGTTAAAGCTGAGCATCAAAGGCCATCTGGCTTGCTCCTGCAACCTGAGATTCTCGTATGGAAATGGGAAGGGATAGCTATGGATTTTGTGACTAAGTTGCCTAGGACTAGTAGTGGGCATGACACAATCTGGGTCATTATGGACCGATTGACTAAGTCTGCTTATTTTCTTCCTATGCATGAGGATTATAAGATGGAAAGGTTGGCTAGATTGTATTTGAATGAGATAGTTGCTAGACATGGTGTGCCAATCTCGATTATATCGGATCGTGATAGTCGTTTCACATCAAGGTTTTGGCAGTCAATGCAAGAGGCATTAGAAACTCATTTAGACATGAGTACGACTTATCACCCCCAGACCGATGGTTAGATTGAGCGTACTATTCAGACTTTGGAAGACATGCTTAGAGCGTGCGTCCTGGACTTCGGAGGAAGTTGGGATGTTCATCTTCCGTTGGTTGAGTTTTTCTATAACAATAGTTATAATTCTAGTGTGAGATGTGCTATGTTTGAGGCATTGTATGGTAGAAAGTGTCATTCGCCAATTATGTGGGCTGAGGTTGGAGAAGGTCAGTTGATAATTACCATGATTAGTGCAAGAAGAACTATTTTCTAAGAAGATCTCGCAGATTAAGGATAGACTTAAGGCTGCGCGTGATCGTTAGAAAAGTTATGTTGATAAGAGGAGGAAGCTTCTAGAGTTTCGTATAGGTGACTACGTCTTGCTCAAAGTGTCGTCTTAGAAAGGTATGGTACGCTTTAGGAAGAAAGGGAAGTTAGCACCTAGGTTTGTTGGACCGTTTGAGATTATCGAGAAAGTAGGCTCTGGGCTATCGAAAAGATTTGCCGAGAATTGAATGGGGTTCATGAACGTTCTACGGATCAAACCTAAGAAGTGTTGGTTGATCCAACACTGAAAGTGTCTTTGGATGAGATTCGAGTATGCTAAGTTAAATTTGTGGAAGAACCATGTGGAAATTTTGAAAGAGATTTTTAAAGTGAAGCGTAAGTAGATTATCCATCGTCCAAGGTCAGTGAAATACCGACACGTGGTCCTGAATTCACGTGGGAACGTAAAGATCAGATGAAATTGAGGTTCCCGCATTTGTTTATTAATGTTAGTAGCTGAATTTCGGGGATAAAATTCTTTTAAGGGAGGTAGAATGTAACCTTTGCCCTTTTTGTGTCCTGAATATTTCAATAGTAGTCCTTTGACTATTTGACTTTTGTCAGTTTATTCAGATTTTATACCGTGTTGACGGTGATGATTTTATGAGATATGTGATGAATTATGGTTCTATGTGTTTAATAATCCCTTTGTAAGGTATTTTGTGTTATGTGTATTCCGGGTGGTTTGACCCATGAATTTTGAGAAATGCCGAAAAACGATTCCAGACACTAACGTTCTACATGGTCCAAATTAAGTCTATAAAGGGATGTCAAGTATACAAATCTGTTGGTGTTCAATACTCTCAGGTTAATAGACAAAACAAATTTTAAAAGACGCATACAATTGCACTAATACAACTTGGTAAATTCTATAACGCGGTTGAGAGGGTTCATCCACGAGCATATTTACGATGATCAACCGACACACGAAAAGAAAGCCCAGGGACGCCCTAGATCCCTTGACCAGAAACCCAGCCAAGAGAAGGGAACAACATGGCTTTTTTTTAGCAAGCTTGTCCCATTTGTACACAAATATGCTTCCACTAAGATTATTTTCTCATCATTTTTCATTTAAAAAAATATATATACACTTGTGTGTGTGTGTATATCCTGCCACAAAACCAACAAGAAACACATAAATTTTTGAAGATTGATCAAGAAAACATGAAGACATAAATATTTGGGGTTGATTCTAGTGTTTGGTTATTCATTTAAACAACGTTTGGGTTGTCCGGTTCATGTCGAAATCTATAAATTTGAAGATTTTCTTGTAAGTTTTCAAATTTAAATTTCATTTTCCTTTTAGGTTTATTTTGATGCATAGATGTTAGTTGTACAAGTTGATCATTCTGAAAATATATTTTTGGAAACGAAACGGATGATTAAAGGGGTGTTTGGTTCATGAATAGTAAAAGGAAAAAGTGGGATTTTGTATTTTTGATATTGTGGTCGTGATGGTTGAATAATATATGATGCTAGAATGCTTATTTTTTATAGTAGCTTGTATAGCGTATTCAGGCTTATTTTAAGCTATTTCTTGGCTTATTTGGGGCTTATATGCCACGTTTTTTTATCAAGATCACTAGGGAAGTGATTTTTGATTATTTTTGTGTTATGACATATGTTGTGGACTATTTTTGAGGCTTATGGTAGTAACCAAAAGCGATAAATAGCTTAATAGCTTATTTTCAAGCTTAATGTACGTATTTTGGAACTTATTGACTCACGGCCCAATATGTCTATTTGAGCCGCGACTTAATGGGATGGTTTATTGTGGTTCGGATTATTTTAACATATAATTATATACTTATATATGTAAATGGACCTTAGTTTTGGACTTAATTGTATTTTGGACTTATTAATGTCCTAATGGACCCTTGTTGGGCCTTAAGGCCCAATAAGCGATATGTAGTAGTTATGAGAATTTAGACGGACTTTTAAAAGTGGAAATTTATTTACGAAGTGATATTGAATGATATTTTGAAAGAAAATTGTTGGTAAGTGTTAAACATTGAGACTTTGGAATTTTGTCAATAAAGTGTCGAAATTGTGAAAATTGATGAAAATAAGGTTTGAAACCTTAGAAAACGTTGTATAAACGTACGGGTCATGTCAAAATTTCGTAAAAAGTTTATTCTTAAAAACATGATTTTTGATTTTTAAATAATAAAATAATATTTAATTATTTTAATTATTTAATAAATTCACTATAAGACGAAAAATATAATTTTTCTCGAAACTTCTCTAAAGTGTTTATTATGAGTAAATGTTTCCTTTTCAACCATATAATGATTATTTTGAAGTGACTAAGGTGTACCGAATGGACTTGTCGAGATATATTTATAATTAATAATTATAAATATTTATTATATTACTTATCTATTTACGCTAAATAGTATAAGTATGTATTATCGAAGAATGAGATTGATATGATTGTGGAGATAAATAGTCAACCATCACACCACTAAAACTATTTTGGGAAATTGTACAACGTGTCTAAAACTCTATGCATCAAACATGAAGATTATTTTGGAATTGGATGATTAAATTGGGACATTAACTGGACTAGGTCGTGTGCGGGCGTCGTTGCATTTGCTTGTGTAGTAGAAGTTGGTTGCTAAAGGCTTGCTTAAGGTGAGTTCTCCTAGCCCTACTTTTTACTGTTTTTTTCCGTAGGGGAAAGTGATCTAAAATGTGTATGAAATGTTTGAATTGAACTGTGTGAAATGTGTTTGTTTTGGACAAGTTATGTGCTATGACTGCTAGTGTATATTAGGAGTGTTTGGATCGGATGGGTATCGATCCTACCCAGATGGATTGTGATTATAGGAGTGGATGGGTACACCTACCCAGGTTGTGTGAGGTCCTGCCCTAATATAGTGCTCCAGCTGGTAGGCCCTTTAGGTGCATAAGTGACATATTGTGATGACTGTTGTAGAGCTATGTTCTTTGGCTATTGTTGAGATGACTACCTGTAGGTGACGATGCTCTTAGATTATTGCGTGATATGCACTAGCTGATGGTGCTACAGTCTTCGAGTGTCTGCCATTAGATATTCACTGTCACAATATCACTCATTGTCCACTTGACATCCAGTATCGCAGCCTCCACTTTTTGGTTTCAGAGTCAACCTACGAGCTACACCAACATTCATGTCACTACAGACGTTTTGCGAGTATCATATTCATAGTGACAAGTGAACACGACGAGTAGTTAATGATCTAGATTGATCAGGCAGACTTCGAAGTATCAACCGAGTGGGATTTTCCATTTTGAAGTCTGCTTGTTCTTGTTTTATTCAATTCAGCGTATTTCGGATGTCTTGGATTAAGTTTGAAACATGGTCCACACTGCGCAGAGCCAATATGAATAAATTGTAATAGGTACTATGAAAAAAAGGATTTTAGTTGCGATTTGGGGACCATCCCTTGAGTTTGACTTTAAACACAAAACAACAAGGATGAATAGTCTATTCATACACTTGACGTTTTATGCAACTGTAGTTAATTCTCTATTTACTGTATCTCAGTGTATGATTGATCATTACATTGCGATTACCCACAATATTAACCTCCCTGTATGTCGACGCAGAAGAGGAAACATCTTAGAAAAACAATACCTATTAACCTTGGGATCTCAGAGCACCAACCTGAGTTGGGACTCGTATATAAGACCTACTTCACATCAGCCAAGTGCTTTAGAGCCACAGTACATACTCATCATCAGTTATACACAAGTTGTTTTAGATTTTAGATTGTACAGCACTAACTAGAATAGTAATAGCAGTATCAATTACAGCAACTACTTCCTCAACATTTCTCTTCTCACCAGCTCTTGCTTCACTTTCAACAACCACCTCATCACCATCTAAGTCATGTACTCCAAACATATCTGTATCAGCATCAAAATGAGTACTAACCAAGGTAATTCCTGCATCATCATCAATATCAGATATCCTCCCCTATTTGGATGCATCCTCCTCACCCAAACCTTCTTCTTCAGAGGATTCCACTCTTCTAGATGAACCAACCTTGTATAATCTTTTAACCCTATGAGTTCTTAACTTATTCCTCCTCTCTAGTTTCTTGACTCTTTTTTTCAAACTTGCAATCTCAGTAGCTTGAGTGGTCTTTGTAGTCTCCAAAGCAAGAACTCTTGATTGTAAAGATGTACATAATACCATCAATTCCTTAAGTTTCAGTCTATCCTCGCCACTTCGAAGTGTGTTACCTCTTCTGAGCAGTGGATCATTGGAAAATTTAGATACATTCTCAGACCTAGTCTGAGCAATTGTATCCCCCATGGTTTCTTGGCGACTAAGACCACTACCAGAACTAGTTCTTGAGGAACTTGGTTTGTTAAGTGTTGCCTTGGATCGGGTCTTATTGATGTTACCACTTTCCTGCTCTGCTTCTAAGCTAGAATCAGTAGTGACAGCCCTCACCAAACTGTCATCCATCTCCTCATTGACAACCTCATCTGCAACATTATCACTAGGAACACTAGACTGAGGTATCTCAGTGTCCTTTCTCTTTGACCTTATTTATATTTGTTTCTTTTGAGGTTGAAATGTTGATGGTTGAATAATGGTGGGTGTGTGACGGGGATCAGTTGGCATTTCTAAACCTTCACCCACTTCTTCTTGATCTTGTACCATCATTGTTTGGAATAATGGTGTTTCCCTTCCAGAAAAACCTTTTCCAACCCTTCTCATATTCCCAAATATCTTCTTAGTAAGAGAGGGTGCAATGTAAATTCTCTTGTGAGTAGGCATCCCTTTAAGTTGTCGATTCACAAACACTTGTACAAACCTTGGATACATCAAAAAAATTCCAGACACATTATCCAAGTTCTTCACCATACTTTCAAATATGTACTTTGGAAAGTTGTACTTCTGGTTTGTAGCTAAACATATAATTGCAGATGTCATAGTGCTACTAAATTCATTCCATGCAGTAGTCTTAGCACTTAGACATTGTAAAATCATATGAATGAGGAATTTTCATTGTTAGGAAAAGAATGCCTTATAGAAAGTAAGCTTCTAAGAAATTTTCTCATACCCCATTAATGCAAGTTGTTCAAAGATGGTAGCATTGGGTAGACAATCAACACCTTCAGCATCTTTCAGTTGAAGATCTCTTCTTACAATCGACTCAGTAATGATGATCTTCTTTCCATTCACTAGGGCTTGTAACTGTACTTCCCCATTGACAGTTTTTGCCTTGACAGTAGCCCAGAATTGTTCAATGCACGAAGTATATATTGTAGGATTAATGGTTAAAGCATACTTTATGGTGTGTGCATTAAGAAAATCCACAATCTGCTCAAACCCTTCACTTTCAGCGGGTTTAGCCAAAAACATGATCATGTTGTGAGTATCAGCAAACTTTAGGGTCGTCATTGTTCTGGGTTTTGATAATGAATGATAAAATTGAGTTAGGGTTTGTGATTAGAGATTATACGAAAGTATGAAATCGATCAAATGAGTGATTGAAACCCTTAATCAAAGTATTTATGAAAATACCATCAACAGCATTAACGTTCACCAGCAGTTGTAAGTTTATGACTAGCAGCATTAACTTTCAACAACAGTAGTAAGTTATGCCTAGCAGCATTAACTTTCAACAGCAGTAGTAAGTTATGCCTAGCAACATTAACTTTGAGTTACCAGCATTAACTCCAATTCCAGTCTAAACACTCTCTGTTTTTAATATATTCAACTCTCTTTCTGTTTTTCAACTCACCACTTCTCTCAATTCTTTTACTCACCAAAACTCTCTATCTGTTTTTATTCTACATACCTCTCTTTCTGTTTTTATTCTCACCAATCCTCTTAATTCTTTTAGCTTACCCAAACACTCTATATGTTTTTACACAATTCTCTTTCTGTTTTTATTCTCACTTAATTCTCTTAATTTATTCTAACACTTTTCTTTGCTTTTCTTGCAAAATGTTAGTCTAAAAACCAAGAAAACACAAGCCATAACAATTCACAATTATCATAATGTTAATTATACCAGCTATATTAAGTATAACTAACAGTATTAACTCAGTAGTATTAAGTATAACTAGCAACACTAATTATACTTAACAACAGAAACTTTTAATGACATGAATAACAGTACTGATTTATACAAAACTCTACAAAAACATAAAGAGATAAAAGACTTTAAGGATTTAGCATTCCAATACTAGCAATCAAATATTGAAATCTACTTACATCAAAGGCTTTTGTAAGCAAATCTGTAACATTCTTGTCAGTATGGATTTTCACCATTTGAATCAATTTCTTTTCATTACAATCTCTAATAAAGTGGTGTCTAATCTCTATATGCTTTGTTTTTAAATGAAAAACATGATTTTTAATTATGCAAATAGTACTGTTATTGTCAATAAAGATCTTGGTATGCATAAAATTGTACCCATAATCAAGTAGTTGATTCTGAATCCAAAGCACTTGTCTACGACAACTTGAAGCAGCCACATATTCAGATTCTGTTGTGGAATTTACAACCACTGTCTGTTTCTTGCATTGCCATGATATTAATCTACTTCAAAGGAATTGACAACTTCCTATTGTAGACTTCCTATCTAAGCTTGCTCTAGCATAATCACTATCAGTGTATGCTACCAAATCAAAAGGAGAATCTTTTGGATACCAAAGGCCTAATTTTGGTTGACCTTTTAAGTACCTAAAAATCCTTTTCACAACATGAAGATGTAAAAACTTTGGATTGACTTGGTATCTAGCACAGGCACACACTGCAAATATGATGTCAGGTCTTGAAGATGTAAGATACATTAATGAATCAATCATTGACCTATACATATGAACATCCACTTCTTCACCATCTTCATCCTTGAGCAAAGGCTTTTAAGTTTCCATTGGTGTGCTTGCAGTCTTGACTTCTGTAAACCTAAATTTCTTTAAAATTTCACCATAATATTTATCTTGACTAATAAATATCCCTTCCTTCTTTTGATGCACTTGTAATCCCAAAAAGAATGTAAGTTCTTCCATAGAACTCATCTGAAATTTCTCATGCATCAACTTCTCAACTGCAATGCATAACTTCTTATTTGTTGAACCAAAGATGATGTCAACCACATACACTTGAACTAGCAAAATATCACCTTTGTGCCTTCTGATGAATAAGGTCTTGTCAATTTTCCCTCTTTCAAACCCATTGTCCAACAGATATGTTGACAAGGTTTCATACCAAGCTTTAGGAGCTTGATGTAGTCCATACAATGCCTTTTCAACCTTGTATACTCTATCAGGAAAGTCTGGATCTTCAAATCCTGCTGGTTGACATACATACACCTCTTCTTCAATCTTCCCATAGAGAAAAGCACGTTTACATCTATTTGATACACCACAAAATCTTTAAATGAAGCATAAATTAAAAATAGCCTTATAGCTTCAATTCTTGCAACAGGGGCAAAGACTTCATCATAGTCAATCCCTTCTTCTTTTGTGTACCCTTGAGCAACCAATCTTGCTTTATTTCTTATCACAATTCCCCTTTCATCCTTTTTATTCCTGAACACCCATTTAGTGCCAATAGCGCTTTTTTCATTTAGTAAATCTACTAAAGTCCAAACTTCTTGTAGCTTGAATTGTAGAAGCTCTTCCTGCATAGCCTTTATCCAGCTTGGATCTTTCAATGCATGAATTACCTTTTGGGGTTTTTCTTGTAATAAAAGCAAGAAAACAAGCAGTTTTGAAGGTCTTTATGGTTTGTTCTTTGTTTAATAGTACTAACAAACCTATGTTCCTCCAAATTCTTTGACATCCTTTTTGTTTGTGTGGCTGATTGCAGATCTCCAATCACTTGATCAAGAGGATGATCTTTATGAATTCTTGTAGTTAGATTAGGACTGACTTGGATTGTTGTATCCAAATTATTCATGTCAGCCTTTGCACCATCATCTTGATCATCACTTGAGAGGTCAAATATGTTATAATCTTCCAAAGCAGGCATATTTGGATCATCTGGAAGTTCAATGCTTGTTTTTCCACCAACAGCTTTAACTTCATTTGTGCTAGCAACATTAACATTGTTAGTGCTGTTAACATTATCATCCTTCTCTTGATCAATACTTTTACTATCTTTTCTTGGATCTTCATCAACCTTCTTCTCATCATCACTTGAAGGTTTGGATCCATGATCTTGAGAACTCTTTAGATCTTGGGAAAATGGTGTATCAACAGGCCATAATGGTAGCAAAATATAATTTTTGACAGGTTATGTCTCCTTTCTAGCTTGACCTGCATTATCACTTGCTTTTGTACATGCAATACCATTAGACTGTGTACCTGCTACATTTGGCTTATAATTCATTGTTCTTGTTAGTGCATCAATATTAAATAGCCTATCTGGTCCACTACCTACAACATTAGGTGTACTCTCACTAAACCTAATATGTAAGTTTTCTTCCACTATCCTTGTTATACTATTGAATACTCTAAAAGCTTTACTATTCAAAGAGTATCCAACAAAGAAACCTTAATCAGCCTTACCATCAAATTTGCCTATGTGATATATGGTATTAAGAATGGCAACATGACACCCAAATGGTCTCATAAAACTTAAAGTTAGTGTTCTACCAAGAAAAAGTTCATATAGGGTCTTGTTATAAGCCTTAACTACTAACACTCTATTTTGCACATAGCAAGCAATATTAACTGCTTCTGCCCAAAAAGTAGTTAGCAACTTAGAATCAGCTAGCATAGTCCTAACAGCCTCAATTAGTGTCATATTCCTCCTCTTAGCAACTCCATTTTATTGAGGAGTTCTAGCTACACTAAATTGTCTTAAAATACCCTTTATCTCACAAAACTGATTCATTTCTTTGTTTTTGAATTCAGTCCCATTATCACATCTAATCACCTTAACCTTGTGATCTACTAGATTTTCTATCCCAGTTATAAAGGACTTAAGAATGCCATTAGTCTCATCCTTAGTAGCTAGAAAGAAAACCCATGTAAACCTACTATAATCATCTGTGACAACTAGGTAATACATTTTCTTTATTAGGTTTTTTATAAATGTCAGTCCAAACAAGTCCATATGCAACAAATGTAAAGGAAGACTGATTGAGTTCTTTGTTTTGGAATTACAAGAGGCTCTATGTGGCTTTCCATTTTGACAAGCAACATAAGTTTCATCATTTTCAAAAAGCTTGAAAGGTAAACCTCTTACAAGATTTCCCTTAACCAATTTATTCATGGTTTTAAAATTTAAGTGACATAGCCTTCTATGCAAAGTTTAGATTCATCACATGTGGCTTTTGCAAAGAGGCAAGCTAAACCTCCTTTAGGAACTATGTTCTTTAAATCAACACTATACATATTGTTCTTTCTAGGAACTCTAAGTAAAACTTATGTTTCATCAACTAACTTAAAGTTTGGAGACAAAACAATACATTCAGTGTCATTAAAAAGAACACTATTTTTTTATCACACATTTGTGAGACTCTAAAGAGATTAAACTTTAACTCTCTCACAAAATACACATTTTCAAAATCTAGATTACCAGTTTTAATGGTACCTTTTCCTATGATTTTCCCTCCTTTGGGGTTCCCTCCAAAAGCAACATATCCTCCATCTATCTCTTCATAGTCTGTAAGATAGGACATGTTTCCTGTCATATTCCTTAAGCATCCACTATCTATCACTCCTTGATCTTGTAAATCTACTTGTGGATTGCCATGCACATTAGATAAGAAAATCAGTTTCTTTTAGGGATCCAAGCCATCACTGACTTGAATCTGCCTTGTGCGTTAACATATTCAAACTTCTTTAGGGTGATTGATGCACTGTTGTGTTTAGAAACATGGTCTAAAACTTTAGTCTTTGGTTTCCAAACCCAACAAGCTGAGGCCTTAACAGCATTAACATTATTTCCCTTAACAACATTAACTACTGCTTTTGGCCTAGCAGCATTAACTACTGCTTTTGGCCTAGCAGCATTAACATTTTTATCCTTAACAGTATTAACCCTCTGATTAAAATTACTATTTTTAAATGTTGTTTTCTTATGAATGAGCCTATTAACAATTGAATGTGCTGTTTAAGAAAATGTAACTTTGGTCTAGCGGCATTCACTGTTGCTTTTGAGTGAGCATCATTAATTTGTCTAGCAGTATTAACTGATACTAAGCCAGACTTCATTAGTACTGCTCTTGGAACCATGTTCTTTTTAGGGCAGGGGTGAGTCTTTTTGGCAAAATTCTGATGATTCACCCTTTTAGCATTGTTCCAAACAGGTTTTACCACCCTTTGATAATTACAATCAACCTGCAAGTGATCAAAACTTCCACACACATAACAAGCTTTGTTAAACATCTCAAAATTACTTCCTAGTCTCTAAGACATCATATTATTCTACTTTCTTTGATTGCCTTTAAGAATGTGAGTGTTTTGCCTATTGTGCGCAACTTGTTTAGCAGTTTTCCTTTTAGTTTTGTTTGTTTGTTTAGCTTTGACAAAGTCTATCTTAACAAAACTAGGCTTAGCTGTTTTCTTTTTAATCTTAGTTTGAGACACATTTTCTTCATCACTATCTGACACCCAATCCTCAATAATTGGAGCACTATTATTCTTCCTAACTGCTTTAGGCTTTGGTTCACTAGCCTTAGCTTCACTGTTCTTAACTACAGGCTCATTTGTAAACTCTTCTAAGACAGTAAATGACAAGTCAGGTTTTGGAGGCATGAAATTTCTTATTAGGGGAGGTGAAACTGCGTTATAGCCTAAACCTTTCTTGCAATTGTCTACAATCTGACTCTCTCTAATCTTGTTTAAGCTTTTAGATGCATTTTCAAATTTGTCTACATTAAACTAAATGTCATCTTTTTTCCTTTTAAACTATTTCTAGCTTCTTCCTAAGCTCCCCAATAGTTATCTCTGCTACTTGAATGTCCCATTTTAAGCAGTTAATCTTTTCTACATAAACAGACTTATTCTTTTTATAAAATTCAAGTCTTTCTTCTACAGACTGTAAACCTGTCTTATAAGCTACAACCATTAACTCAGATTTCTCAAATCTTTTCAATAGTTGTCCATATTGAGATTTAAGCACTTCAACAGTTTCAAGACAAGATTTTGAGCAAGTAGAATCATTAGATACCTCAGAATCAGAACTTGAAGATGAGTATGCCATGAGTGCATAGTTAGTAGGTCATTCCTCTGCCTGATCACTCTAGTCATATCCACCAAGACCATCACATGACACCAAGGAATTAGAAGTAGTTATCTCCACTAGTATACTCCTTCTTGAGCTTTCCCTATTCCTATTGTCTTGGTTTCTTGAAGCTCTGCACTCCCTAGTAAAGTGTCCCCTCTTGTGGCAGTTGTAGCACTCCACCTTGGATTTATCACAACCAATGGACTCATTGCCATTCATAGTAATCCTCCTTCTTGTATTCTTCATGAATCTTCTAGCTCTCAGAGTCAACATAGCCATCTACCATTTCAAATCTATCTCTTCTAGGTCATCTGGATGGAGTTATTGTAGATCCTCATTTGTAAGTTGAGGATTGTTTGGTTGACTATAAAAGAATGCACAGATCACAACATCACTCAAGTTATCAACATTTTTGGAGTTAGCAGCACTAACTTGAGTGCTAATAGCAGAAACTCCATGAGCAGTGTTAACTGCTTCATTAGTGCTGCCAGAGTTGTTAGAGGACACAAAAGCCATGTTTTGTGTGCTTGTATTTAAGCTTGATGTCCCTTTGACTTCTGCTTCATAGACTTTGAGATTGTTGTAGAGATCATCCATGCTCATTGTCTCTAATTCAGGCTTATTCCTCCATACAACAGCATGTATGTTCCATTCTGGTGACAAACTTCTCAACAGCTTCTGGTTCACATCTTATTGTGAAAGTGTTTCACCCAAAATCTCTAACTAACTCACAAGCTTTTGAAGCCTATCAAAAGTTTGATCAAGGGTTTCTGAACTAGGAGCAGTGAAGTTTTCATACTGTTATTTCAAGAGATTTCATTAAGTTTTCTTTGTAGCAACATTCCCACCAAACCTCTTTTCAATAGCTTCAAGCAGCAACTTAGCATCCTTATGGAGTTGAACTTTAACTGATGTTCATTAGGTATTCCCATCATCAAGGTGCTTCTGGCCTTCACTTCTAACCTTTTATGAGCCTTTTCTCCAGCAGTTGTAGGAGGTATTATTTTCTCAACACCTTCCACAACTGTTGTTTTTGGTGCAGTGTTTCCATTCTCTATGACCTCCTATAAAGCATAGTCAATCATCTGGATGTACTATTCTATTCTCATCCTCCATAACTCAAACTCACCAGGTTTGAGCATTAGAGCCTTGGATGCAGCCACCATATGTGCAGATTCTAAATCAATATATTATAACAAATAGATCTTGTGTATTAAAACAAGTTCTTCTTATTCAAAGCTTCTTAAGAAGCTTTGATACCACTTGTTGTCCCATTTTAAGCCGTTAATCTTTTCTACATAAACAGACTCATTCTTTTTATAAAATTCAAGTTTTTCTTCTATAGACTATAAACCTGTCTTATAAGCTACAACCATTAACTCATATTTCTCAAATCTTTTCAATAGTTGTTTATATTAATATTTAAGCACTTTAATAGTTTCAAGACAAGATTTTGAGCAAGTAGAGTCATTAGATACCTTAAAATCAGAATTTGAGGATGAGTAAGCCATGCGTGCATAGTTAGTAGGTCCTTCCTCTGCCTGATCACTCCAGTCATATCCACCAAGACCATCACATGACACCAAGGCATTGGAAGTAGTTGTCTCCACTGGTACACTCCTTCTTGAACTTTCCCTGTTCTTGTTGTCTTGGTTTCTTGAAGCTCTGCACTCCCTAGCAAAGTGTGTGATGTGCGGTTGTCGTATGACTTCTACACGAGAAGTTTTATAACTCTCTAGGTAGTGCACCTAATCGTTGTAGTGTAGTATGGGCAAGACTCAGGGTTGTTTATCGTTCACTCAAGGAATAGGTTAGGAAGGCTTGATCACGGTCTAACATAATTCTAGAGGTTGATGGAAGATTATTTTTTGTATTTTTGTATTTTATGGAAAGAAGGTAAATCATATAATTGGAAAGAGTGGTTTGGTTTTAGCTATTAAACTAAATAATAGTCAAAACTAATGTTGATAACAATAAGATAAAAGATTGTGTCTATTTAATCATGTATTACTCCCTAGATTGCTTCTCCTAGTATCGTTGCCTTGTCACACTTATGATGATCTATGTAATTATTTCCTAATGCATGAACGAATTACACGAACCCACCATCTACTTAGTATGCCGCTAGAGCAATGCACATGCAAGGTAGTATGAAGACTATTACACGGACCCTAAGAGTTTACTAAGTGAATGTGAAATACATTAAAAGTAGATCAACCATATTAGGGGGCAAGGTAGTATGAAGACTGTTACCCGATGGTATCCTTTCTACATAATCACGTTTCCCTAGACATATTAACAGCGATTATAGACAGAAAGCTGGTTTTCTAAGACCTAACGTGCACATCCATCACAAGAAGCAACATCACTAAGATCTACATTCTAGGTTTCATACAATCATAAAAAAACACAATAATAGATTTAGCCAAGCATGTTAAAGATAAAGAAAGAACAATAGATCAAACAACACATAGACATATTGAATGATTAAGTAAACCTTACTTGGTTAAAACAAGAATTGGAAGAAGTATAATAGGGTTTTTAGGCCCCAAAATCGTCTCCTACAACTACTAAACAAACTAGGGTTTGTACTCTCTTTTTATTCTAAAGTTACACACTCAAAACCCTAAATTAGGGTTTGTATATATAAGAAAATCGACGCGATGGCGTCGCATTTTAATCGTGAAGCCATCGTAAAACGAATCTTCTAGATCTGCGTTTAAGTCAGTGCGGGCTGACGCCAACTTGAAATATGTGACACCGTCACTTGATGAGTTGTGACGGCGTCGTGTATGGCTTGTGACGCCGTCTTCAGGCTCTGTGAGCACAAATCTTCAAGTGTCTAGGTGTTGGTTTGTAATCTCGTCTGTTTCTTCTCCAAATGAGCCCAAATGTCTTCCAAATGCAAAATACCTAAAAAGGAATGATTAAGTACCTATTTTGGGCATAAACACACGATTTTAGGAGTTAAACGACCCCGAAAAGTGTATAAAATGACACCTTATCAGTGTCCCCTCTTGTGGCAGTTGTAGCAATCTACCTTGGATTTATCAAAACCAATGGACTCATTTCCATTCACATTAATCCTCCTTCCTGTATTCTTCAAGAACCTTCTAGCTCTCATAGTCAACATAGCCATCTGCCATCTCAAATCCATCTCTTCCAGGTCATCTGGATGGAGTTGTTGTAGATCCTCATTTATAAGTTGAGGATTGTTTAGTTGAATAGAAAAGAATGCACAGATCACAGAATCACTCAAGTTATCCACATTTGTAGAGTTAGCAGCACTAACTTAAGTGCTAACAGCAAAATCTCCGTGAGCAGTGTTAACTGTTTCATTAGTGCTGCCAGAGTTGTTAGAGGACACAAAAGCCATGTTTTGTGTGCTTGTATTTGAGCTTGATGTCCTTTTGACTTCTGGTTCATATACTTTAAGATTTTTGTAGAGATCATCCATGCTCATTGTCTCTAATTCAAGTTTATTCCTCTATATAACAGCATGTATGTTCCATTCTGGTGACAAACTTCTCAACAACTTTTGGTTCACATCTTCTTGTGAAAGTGTTTCACCCAAAATCTCCAACTGACTCACAAGCTTCTGAAGCCTATCAAAAGTTTGATCAAGGGTTTCTGAACTAGGAGCAGTGAAGTTTTCATATTGCTATTTCAAGAGATTTCTTTGAGTTTTCTTTGTAGCGGCATTCCCACCAAACCTCTTTTCAATAGCTTCCAGCATCAACTTAGCATCCTTAATGGAGTTGAACTTTAACTGATGTTCATTAGGTATTCCCATCATCAAGGTACTTCTAGCCTTCACTTCTAACCTCTTCTGAGCCTTTTCTTCAGCAGTTGTAGGAGGTATTATTTTCTCAACACCTTCCATAACTGTTGTTTTTGGTGCAGTGTTTCCATTCTCTATGACCTCCCATAGAGCATAGGAAATCATCTAGATGTATTGTTCTATTATTATCCTTCATAACTCAAACTCACCAGTTTTGAGCATTAGAACCTTGGATGCAGCCACCATATGTGCAAATTCTGAATCCATATCTTCTAGCAAAGAGATCTTGTGTATTCAAACAGTTTCTTCTTATTCAAAGCTTCTCAACAAGCTCTGATACCACTTGTTGTCCCATGATTTAGGATACCTCTTATTGGATCCCACTTCAATAGATCGAATTCCTTAAGCTTGTTTAAGGTTTAGTTATATTAGATAAGTCTAACACAACTATAGTAGAAACTTTATGTGAATCTATTAAAGATTATGCGGAATCTAATCTTTAATATTAGAAGAATTCTTAATGAAACAGTAACACAAGACAATATAATTCAACAATAAAAGCTCCAATATTATTATTACAAATAATACGAATACTCTCCTAGTATTAGGGTTACAAAACCTTGAAGCTATAACGATATCAAAACAAAAGATGATATCAAATTCTATGCCCTAGGACCTCCTTTTATACACCAAGGAGTCCTAGTCGATTTACAATATATTCCTAAAACTTAGAATATTCTCTATGATCTATTCTATAAATAACTAATACTTATCACGTAAATAATCTTGATCTCCAATCAATCTTTATCCTTTCTTCTGTCTTTAACCATTCTCTTCTGACAGTAGAAACTCTTTCAGCAGTCTTAATCTTTGAGCAGTTATAACTTTTGTACTAGCAGCATTAACTTAGCACCAGTAGTAGTAACTTATACACCAGCAGCATTAACTGTGTACAAGCACTAGTAACTACTTAGAATATTTTCTTCAATCTTCACCAGCAGTACTAACTTTACACTAGCAGTACTAATATATACTAGCAGTAGTAACTGTGAACTACCAGTACTAACTTTATGCTAGCAGCACTAACTACTTAGCATATTTTTCATTAAAGTTAATGAACAACACTAACTTTTGCTTAGCAGCAGTAACACAAACCTTAGTAGTAATAACTTCAAAAAGGCTTTTGGTAGCCCTAAAATATGGTGACTAATCCAGAATTACATTTATCATTTATAGTCGAGTTGGGTTAGTTTAGCTAGTCGATGTCGAGACTATAAATACCCCCTTCATACTTCCATGGAGGGGTAGAAGTTCACACCTGTAAAAGTATGTGTATGTGTGTGTTTCTTTTTTCTCTCAACAACACACACAACTTCCCATCTAATCTCTTTTCTCTCTAATAATATGGCTACACATCTTTTCCATTTTACCATACCTCCGGATCCGTTGTTATAATTGTGAATCTAATGTTAACAATTGGCATCGGAGTCTAGGAGCATATCGTGATCGTTGTTTGCTGAATCAGAGGTGTTCGTGGTGTTTTTTTTTGGTAAGAAACTCAAACCGAACGCACCCTTTTTCGCTTACTTTTTGATCTAAAACATGTGTTTTACGACGATCAACTTGTACTTTTGTTAGTCTTATATGTACTAGCAACTTATTTGGGTATCAAAACACGTTTTTGGATCAAAAATTTCTGGGTTTTTGAAGAATTTTTGAAGACATCGAAACATGTTTGAAGAAAGCGAAATGAGTTCTTGAATGGAGCAAAATCTGTATTTTGAAGCGAAATATGTATTATTAATCAAAATATGCAGGTCAAGTCACATTCCAAGCGAAATATGCAAAATTTCTTCAAGCGAAACATGTTGGAAGAGTTCAAGCGAATTGTGCAATTTCTTGTCAAGCGAAATGTGCAATTTCCTGTCAAGCGAAATGTGCAATTTTTTCTCAAGCGAAACATGTTTCTTAAACCAAGCAAAATGTGTAATTTCCTTAAACCAAGTGAAATGTGTAGATTTCAAGTGGAATATGCAGTTCTGTTTCTCAAGCGAAATATGTTGAAATGTGCCAAGCGAAACATGACACTGTTTAAGGAAATTTTATGTTTTGAAAAGCTAATTTCCCGAAAACATAAACACCAACGCATCAGGTGGGCATGTGACCGACTTTGGGCATGTGACTGAATTTGGGAATATGATAATCAAGTCATATCAAAACATAAACACCAAAGCAAACACAACACTTAATGCCAAAACGATCCTGAAAAGATTCACTAAAACGACAAATGGCTAAAGATTCGGACTACGATGTCAAGTGATCACGAAGTTGATTTGGTATCCCATATTTGATTTTGAAGTGGGTTTCATGAGGGCGTCTACTTATTTCATCATCGAGACTTCCTTCTATTTGCTACCCCTTTTCTTTAAACCCAATCTATCAATTGATGACTTGCTTGAACGTACACAACTTATGATTAAGACTTGAATTATCTAGTTACCAGAAGTCAGGGGTGGTTGGTTGCAGACCTGGTTAACTATCACTAAAAGCAGTTACATTATAGTACTCAGTGTCACACGCAGAAGAAGATGTGGATAATTTCAAGAGGTGTTGTACTTCTTATACTTTTCTGGTTGGGTATAGAGTACTTTTAGATTTAATCTTGCACCGTTCTTCAATCAACAACAGTGCAAGCTTAAGTAACAAATTTGGGGGATTTTACTTCATTTTCAAGTTTGGTATATCGGGTTTACTTCACCAAGTGATCACAACAATAGCCGACAGAATACAAGGTTGGTAAGTTAGCTAGATAGTTTAAAGGTTGAGATGTAATCAGTAATTCTCACAAGATATTATTGTCCCATTCCAAGACAAAGGTACTTCACTGTCTAATCAAAATTCTCAAAGTTCTTCAACAACATTCATATACAAGACCTTGATTATATCAAGTTTTCTTGATTCTTGCTTCATCTCCTCTACGGTTTCTGAAGACAAGAGGGCAATGCTTTGTTTGGATTTCCAGATTTGTGCTCAAGACAAGAACTTCTCGAGTATATGCGCTTACACAACAATGATGCTTCCGAGAGTTCGCAACCATCATGAGGGAAAATGTGTACATCCGAGACTTAGTTGACTTTGATGTTACCATGTCAACTTCCAGGGGGAAGTAGCGTATACTACTTTACTTAGCATGGTTTATGAAGTATACTGCATACGTGAGAAGAATTGATGTTGATTTCTCGCATGCACCCCCGAACGAATATTCACCAAGCCCTAATGACAAGAAGCAGTGATCGTTGGTGTGGTTTGACTTCTACAAAATTCCGTTGTGCACTTTGATGAAAAGTAGAAGATTGTTCAAGCTACATCAATGTTTTCGAATCTGCTCAAAATAGGGATGTTAGTTTGAGGGGGAAGCTGATTCAGAAACTTCGCCAAAAAGGAGTATATGAAGAAAGCTTTTTAAGACATGCTGCATGGATTGGGGGAAGTTAATCCAACTCATGCGTATTACAATGGTTCCTGTACAAGTAAACACACTGAAGATCCAAGCTAGAGTACAAGTTTCAAGACCAGGAGAACTCAAAAGACATCTTTAGCTTTGGAAGACTTTATTTATGTTGTATTTGTACCTGATAGGAACATTGTAAGTAATTCCGTATGTCCGCATATTGAGGGAAGATTGTTAGCCCTAAAATATGGTGACTAATCCGGAATTACATTTTTTCATTTATAGTCGGGTTGGGTTAGTTTAGCTAGTCGATGTCAGGACTATAAATATGGCTACACATCTTTTCCATTTTACCATACCTCAGGATCCGTTGTTGTAAGGGTGAATCTAATGTTATCAGCTTTTAATCTCAACAAACACACAAGTTTGCCTCCTAGCAATTGACAAGCACCTGAGGTGCTTTTCCTATCCATGTTGCATCCAGTATAGTCAGAGTCTGAGTATCCTTTTAGGTCAAAACCTAAACATTTTGGATACCATAGACCAAGACTAGCAGTACCTTTTAGGTACCTAAAAATTCTCTTAACAACAATAAGGTGGGATTCCTTAGGATTTGCTTGATATCTTGCACAGAGACAAGTAGAGAATTGAATGTCAGGTCTGCTAGCAGTTAGATACATTAGTGATCCAATCATACCTCTATAATGAGTCTCATTTATAGATTTTCCACTAAGATCAGGTCCTAAGTTGTTGGGGGTACCATTGGAGTCTTTACTAATGAACCATTTATGTCATACTTTTTCAGCAGATCATTGACATATTTTTCTTGGTTGATTGAAATGCTCTTTCATATTGTCTAATCTGAAATCCAAGGAAGTAGGTGAGAACACCCATCATGCTCATTTCATATCTTTAAGTCATTATTTTTGCAAACTGTTTGCATAATTTTGTGCTGGCGGACCCAAATATAATGTTATCAACATAGATTTGAACCAAAATCACACCAGTTTAAGTTTTGTAGATAAATAGAGTGTTATCTATCTTGCCTCTTACAAACTTGTCTTTAGTGAGAAAGGTTGAGAGAGTCTTATATCATGCTCTTGGAGCTTGTTTAAGTCCATAAAGGGCTTTGTCCAGTTTGTAGACATGGTTGGGAAACTCATTGCTTTCGAAACTCGAAGGTTGTTTGACATAAACTTCTTCTTTTAGTTTACCATTGAGGAATGCACTTTTGACATCCATTTGATAAACTATGAAGTTTATGTATGTGGCAAAGGCAAGAAATTCTGAATGCTTCAAGCCTTGCAACTGGAGCAAAGGTCTCATCATAATCTATGTATTCTTGCTGATTGTAGCCTTGAGCCACAAGTCTTTCCTTGTTCTTTGTGACAATTCCAGTTTCATCTCTTTTATTTCTGAAAACCCATTTTGAGCCGATAATGGTTTTACCATAAGGTGCAAGAACTAATGTCCAGACTTTGTTTCTAGAAAATTGGTTTAGTTCATCTTGCATGGCATCAACCTATCTAGGATGCTTTAGTGCTTCAAAAACCTTTTTAGGTTCTTCTTCAGAGAGAAAATCTACAAAGAGACATTCATGAGCTGAAGCAGTACTAAGTTGTTTGACCATGGCTCTTGTGTGCATTCCAGCCCCTGGATTACCAATGATATTGACAAGCTCAATGTGTTTGTCCTGAGACCATCTGTCTTGAGGAGCTGGAGTGACCATTAATGGAATGGGTAAGGGTGGAGATGGGATTGGAGTTGTATTTTATACTAAAGTATCCTCTATACTTGGAGAGGATAAGTGTTCAGAGATCTGAATGTCTTCAGTATTTAAGAGATTATCAATGATTTGCTCATCGCTGGTTTGATTGGAATGTTCAGAATGATCATCATTTAAGATTTCATCATTTTGAACAGATTGATCATTATGATCATTTTGATCAGTTTGACCATTTTGGTCAGATGAAACTTCAGTTTCAAGAACAACTTGTTTAGGATATTCATAGGGTTCTATGAAGGACACATCATTACTTTTTGTTTGATACATTTGAGAAGGTTCATAGGGATGAACATACTCATCAGGTGGATATCTTTATGTTTCAGCAATGTTGATGTTGTCAACTAAAGGTTTTGAGAATTTGATAGCATCAGGGCTTTCATCAAATGTGATGTGATAGGTTTCTTCAATTTGTTGTCTTCTAGTGTTGAAGAATTTAAAGGCCTTGGAAACAAGTGAGTATCCAAGAAAAAAACCATCATCAGCTTTTTCATCAAATTTTCCTAAGTGATCTTTATGACTGTGGATGTAAACTGGACAACCAAAGACATGAAAAAAATTGATGTTTGGGATTCTCTTACGAAAAATTTCATAAGGAGTTATGAGATGTCTTTTTCATAATGGTGAATCTGTTTTCAGTGTAGCATACAGTGGCTACAGCTTCAGTCTAATATTGTTTAGAAAAGACAGATCCTGAAAGCATTATTCTTGCAGCTTCTATAAGGGTTCTATTTTTTCTCTCAACAACACCATTTTGTTCAAGTGTGTAAGGAGAAGAGAAATTTTGAGATATCCTTTTTTCATCATAGAAGTTTACAAGAATGTTATTTTTGAATTCAATACCATTGTCAGTTTTGAGTTGTTTGACTTTGATGTCATTTTGATTTTCAACTCTTTTGATGAAGGACATGATAGTTTCAGGTGCTTGACTTTTCTTCTTCAATAAGTATACCCAAGGGTACCTTGAGTACTCATCAACAATGACAAGGGTGTACTTTTCATAGTTAATGGATCTAGGAGTTACAAGTCCAAATAAGTCCATGTGAAGAAGATAAAGACATTTCTTGATAGAAGATGTCTATTTTGTTTTGAAACTGGCTCTATGATGCTTTCCCTTTTCACATGATGAACATGGTTTATCCTTTGAGTAGACAAGTGAGGGAAGACCAATAATAAGATATTGTTTTGCCAGTTTGTTGATTATTTTGAAGTTTAGATAAACAAGTCTTTTATGCCAAAGCCAGTTGAGATTTTCATAAGCTTTGGCAAAGAAGCACAGTTCTTAAGTAGAAGATGTCATGTCAAGAACATATACATCTCTTACTCTTGGAGCAATCATTACAACTTCTTTGTTGGAGTTGAAGATTGTTCCTCTTTTCTCATTAAACTGAACAATATACTTACCATCACAGAGTTGACTAATGCTAATTAGACTGTACTTAAGACCATTTACAAATGATACTTTTGTGAACACTATACCATAACATTTAATAGAGCCATAACCTTCAGTTGTGCATGTAGAGTCATCTCCAAATACTACTTTAGGTCCTAACTGTTCCACGTATATGTGCATGTAACTCTTGACACCAGTCATATGCCTTGAGCATCCACTGTCTAGGTACCAGATGGGCTTCCTGATGTCACACTACACAAATACATTCAGAATGGTTAGTTTTGCTTAGAAACCCACCTTTTAGTGAGAGTCTTAGATCTGTTAGCATTTGATGATTCAACTCTAGTTGATTTTAGAGCCTCAGCCTTTTTGGCTTGAAGTGCTTCACCTCTTTTGAACCATTCAGTATCATAGTGATTAGTTATGGTATGAGTTGAGCTACCACAAACTTTACATCTTTTGAATATATGTTGAGGATTTCTTGGATTGATCTCTCTTTCTAAAGAGATAATCCTATTATGACCATTTGTGTCATGGTCATAACTTCCACATAATCCACATATAGGATAGTATAAACATTCAGTGGATAAATGATCTATACAACCATAGTGTGTGCAAGGTGGAAAGAAGCATTTTGATGGTCTTGGGATTTTAGATCTTGAAGAAGCTCTACCCAGACTTTTAAGATGCTGAGACATGTTCATGGTGGAAATGTACTCAGCATGATCACAAGTTTTGTGATCGGTTTTCTCACACCTTTTACAAACTAGAACTTTATAACAATTTTCAGAGAGATGATTGTTTAATCCACACAAATCATAACTCTTTTTAAATTGTGTTTTGTATTTGTTTTGATGTGCATTTTGTGGAACCTGTTATGGTTGATTACTTTTGGAGTAAGATGATTGATTCTTGCTAAATTGTAATTTTAGATTGTTAGGTTCTTTCATTACAATAGCTAAAGGATGAACATCTTCAATTTTCACACTCTTTAGTTTGCCAGCAGGAGCTAAGTGAACTTTTGATGCTGAAGAGCTTTTGTTACCCTTAGCAGGAGCAGAGGATGGTTCATTTATTATGACACCTTTTAAAGCTTCACTTTTGAATGTGGATTTTGACCTTAAAATTGATTTGATAGTCTTTGGTCCAGAAATAGGTTCAACACCATCCAACTTCTTAAGTGGAGGAAGAGGGGTGCTACAGACTTAAGATTCATCTGTTGAATCATAATTAGTCGCTGAAGAGTCAGTGATAGCAACTTAAGGATCAGTTATGTTTCTTTGTGACTCAGCTGGGAGTATCCTACCAATATCATGATTTGGCAGAATAAAACCTTCAGCTTCAGACAACCAGGGTCTTTCAACACTAGGTATGGTTACTTTTGTGTCATCAGTTGAAGATTTTACAAAGACTAGGTCTTTTTGCCCTGAACTAGAGGGATCTTCAGTGAGTTGATCAACTCCTAGAATTCTCTTCTTTTAAGAGGGGATTAGTTCACTGATACACTGATTTACTTTGTTAGAACTGTTAAGCCATGTTTTAGTGATTGCTTTCAGCTCTTTCAGTTTAGTTCTTAAGTTTTTATTCTCTTTGAGAATTTTAGTGTTTACATGCTGAATTTCAGTGTTTACATACTTATTTGTTCTTTAACATAATTTAGATCAATACACAAATAATCTAGACAAACTTTTCTATCATCATTGTCTTCTATTTCAAGAAGAGTGTGTACCTTTCTCATAGAGATCTTTACCCATTCACCATTTCTGGCACCTTCTTTGCTGACAACATCATTTTCTTCAGCTAGTGCCATGAGTACTTTCACTTCCACCATCTCATTGTCATCTGATAACACTTATTCTTCATCTCATCCATAGGCTTCAGTGATAAGACCTTTGTTGTTTACCATAGAAGGTTTAGAAGCTAAAGAACTTGAACTTAGGAGAGCCAGTTTAGCCTTGACTTTATTGTATTTGGCTTCAAAGTCTTCGGTAGGCCTTAGTTCAGGTTTGTGCTGAGGAGAACTGAGAGGTTTTAGTTGAAAGGGTGTCTGATATGTGGAAACATAAGTTTTTTACTAGCAGTCTCTTGCAAAGTAACCCTTCTTGCCACATTTGTAACATTCTGTTTGGTCAGTTGCTTTTGCACTGCTGAACCTTTGAGTACCTTTCTTGAAGAATCTTTTAGATTTGGCTAAAAGAGCTCTTGCTTGGTAATCTTCCTCTAGATCATTCAGATACTCATGACTGCTTCTTGTATCCTCTTCATCATCAAGACTATCTTGAAAGTCTTGGACAATAGAGGAAGATAAGAAAGTTGTTAACAGAGGTGTTGCAGAGACAAGAAATTTATTCTTTTTAGTCTCATAAATAATGTCTATAAGGTTTTCTTCATATTTGAGTTTACCAAATAGAGAAGCAAGCTCAGAATCTTTCACATTATTTTTGTTTCTGATACTTTGGCAGAAACTTAGCCACTTCTTTGGTAACCCATTTATAAAACCAGTATTTATTTCAAGCTTTGAAAGTTTGATGCCATAATTTACTAACTCATTCATCAAAGCTTTATATCTGGTGAAAGTTTGTGTTAGAGATTCACCTTCTTTGAATTTGAAGGTGTTATAGCATAATTTTAGGCCCATGACCCTACTTTCTTTCACACCAAAGGGCCCTCATGATACAGTATCAGGTCATCCCATGTTGATTTAGCTGTTAAGCAGTTTATGGCAGAATTCATTTGGTCATCTAGAAGGACATACATGATGAGACTTTTGAGTCGCTGATCAAAGTTAGCAGCCTTTCTCTCATCTCCAGTCCATTGATTCTCAGGCTTCCTTTGACCAGCTGTCATGGGGATAAAAGGACTGTTTTTGATGATATTTTCAAATTGAGGTTCAATACCAATAATGTGGCACATGAACCTCTTTTTCTAGTTGGTGAAATTTTCTACCTCTAGTACAATAGCGGCATTTAGCTGGCCACCCCTATATTCAAGAGTTTGCGGTACCTCTACTACTGCCATTTAAGATGGATCTTGATTTTAAAAATCTTTGAGCCTTTATATAACCTTTTTTATGAGATTTTATAAACCAGAAGGCTCTGATACCACTTGCTGGTCCCTAAGAATGTGATATAAAGTTTATCAATTTAGACTATTCACATTCCATGGCAACGAAGTGAGTTTTAAACAGATATATATTAACAATATAAAGAACAAGTTTAAAACACACAAAAGTACTTTTCAACGTATAGACTTTTATTAGAATCAAATAAAGAATCTATGACACACCTTGCTTGCGGAATAGCAAGGTGGTTGAATGACAATTGGGGTGTTATCTCCTTCGAACTTATTCTCTAACCAAAGTTATGAGAAATAAGAAAACAAACTTGTTATGACTAAACTGAAGCTTCAGCTTTCAGTAGTACGAGTCAGTTTGTTTGAGAGATAAATGAACTCTTCAATGTGTATCACATTAATTGGAAGAGATAACATTTACTCTGGGAATCCCTTTCCTTTTATAGGCAAAGGGATTAGGGTTTACAAGTTAACCTAATACACATGTCAAGCATTAAATGGGTGGTTGAGCTACCATTTAATGTACACATGCTTTATAGTACCAGGTACAGTCCTTTAAGGAAAGTTGATGTACTTCTATACCAACTTTAGAAGTAACATTTCCCAAGGAGATTGCTTTATTCCTTTTGACATAAAGCAATCTTTTTCCCGCCTTGTAAACCTTCTAGAAGTGAAACAACACGTTTCAACTTCTGTTAAGGAGATAGATAACGTTCAGCTTGGAATTGTCAACCAAGCTGAAAGACTTCAGCTTGAGAAACACTTAGGAGATTTTATGTTTAAATCTACTAAAAGACCGAAGGGCTCAGGAACTGAACCCAACAAGAAGGTTTCCCAAGGAAAAAATCCTGGAGCTAGAAGTGGACTCAGAAGAAAATAATCTTCAAAACACACACCTTAGTCCAAAACCGAGGCATCCAAATCTAAAACTGGCCAATCAGATCTAGAAAATTAGTCCAGTTCGGCCTTAGACAGTAACCCCAGCCAACCTTCAGCTTCCACACCAGTGGTTGATGAAACGCATAAAGAGGACCAGCAAGCAACTGGTGGCCCACCATCTTTAGGGGTCACCAATGAAGAAGGAGCCGACCCTCAACTCAGTAGTGGTATGTCTGCATTTATTCATATTGAACATGTTTATTCAGCTTCTTTTATTTTTCACTCTGAGTCTGCATCCGGATGTGATGTTTTAGCAGATTTCACAGCTGAAGCTGATTTTAGAAAATTTGCTCCTCATGATTATATACCTCAACAACAAGGTATAGATAAAGGAACCTAAAACTATGCACCTGATCATATATTTGCAGGGCCTAACCCAAGTGTTCTTGTAGATAAAACCATATCTACTAGAGATGGGTTGAAAACTGCCCACACTAACTTAGGTACTAATGAGGAGTCAAGATCTGGTAAAATATCAAAAACAATAAAGCTGGAAGATCTATCAAACCTTATGCAAGATACAAGATCTGATTTCATAGATACTGACTCCCCAAAAGATGAGCCTATCATTATTACGGATGAGAGTGAAGAGGAACAAGCTGAAAGATATAAAGACACTCATGCTACCTCTCATGATGAACCTAAAGACACTTCAGGTCCACATCCTCCATCTCCTAAATCATTTCAACTCCAAGAATTAAAGGATCAGGTTCTCTTGCTTCAATCTTAGAATTTCATGCTGGAGCAACAAAAAGAAAAGGTTGAAGCTGAAGTTGCTTTCCTTAAAGCTCAGCCCTTGTATCCAAATGTCAACCAGCTTACTGATCTTCTGGTAACTTCTTTGAAACCTGAACTGTACAATCTCTTAGACTCACATGACTTTGGCAGCTCCATACCAACTGAACTGAAAAAACTCCCCTCAAAAATCATTGAATTATTTGGAGAAGTTAAAGAGCTAAAAAAGCATGTTCAAGATATGGAAATTAAGTTACCTTGGGACTTGAAAGACATCCTAAATAAACTTGAGACATTTACTTCCACTGTCCCTAGTCTTACCTCCCAGGTTGCTAAACTGAAGACTCTTTAATAGGAACTTCCAGCAGAGTTTCTTGGTCTACCAAGCCAAGTCTCTTCGGTTCAAGAAAAGCTCAAGAATTTGGATGCACTTCCAAGTCTATTGAATAAGGTCACTGATACCTTGAACAGGTTTACCACCATTGTGTAAAATGTATCACCAAAGGCTACAGACAAGAGTGTTCCTTTAGCAGGCCAAGCTGATGCTTCCCCTACTAAGGGGAAAAGAACATAAATCAAGCTACAAAAGATGTTGATAAAGCAAACCTGAAACAACAACCAACAACCACAACTCTACCAACTACTTCATCATTTCAATCTCTTTCTTTCCAAATCCCCTAAAGAGCACTCCTCAAACTAAGGGGGAGCTTATCAAGAAAGACAAAGGCAAAGAAGTTATGTCTTCTAAGGATGCTGAAGTAGAAGAGACTGAAAGTGATTCTAAAGACGATCATGCTAATCCAGCTGATTCTATGGTTGAAACCTCTAATCAAAAGAAGTTGAAGAAGTTTAGTTTTGTCACTAAAGGTGGTGAACAAATTCAGTTTATTGTTGAAAAAATTGAAGAACAAAAGAGGATTGAAGAATCTATCAAAGCTGAGTTGGTCAAACAAGAAGTAAAAAAGGTAAAGAATGAACTGGTTAATCTTATGGGCACTAATGTAGTGACACAGTACTACAACAAGAAGTTATAGTATGATAAATACTGTGACAAAATGTTGAAAAGAAGGAAAAGCTCTAAGATCACAAACTGTGATGTTCTCACAAAGAAGAGCCCAATCACACTAAAAGTATATAGAGAAGATGAGACTAATGACGTCATTTCAAATTTCAAGGTCAGTGATCTGCATCTGGCTGAATAAAGGGAGGTAGTACAAGCTTGTCCTAACAAAAAAGAAAAAGGATGGAAGACCATCTATGGGCTGATAAAGAAAAGAATGGATTACCTTAATCAAACTAAAAAAGGACTAAGAATTGACTTCAATAGACCCCTTAAAGAACAAGACCCTCTAGACGAACTAAATAATTTAGCTAACAAGAAAACAAAAAGAGTTGGTGACTTCAAAGACCACTCCAAGTCAACCAAGAAACATAAGTCATTAGTTCAACATGAAGATGAGGTCCATTGAGCAGCTAAGATAGTAAACGTTATAATCTTTTGTATTAATCTTATCTTTTGTATTTGTAATGTAATGAAAGTTAATAGAAATGATTATCAGGATATGTTGCTCAATTTATATAAGTTGGTAAGAAGAAGTTGTTTTGCGCACTTACTACTGCATTTTAACTTAGGCTATTTGTATATTCAAATAGGATGAGATTGTTGGGGTCAGTTCTTGATCCCTTCAGTGTCTCAGTAGATTTAAACATAAAATCCCCTAAGTATAAGTCAAACTAAAGTTAGTTCAGTTTGCATTGCTAAAGAAAGTTCAGCATCAGTTCTTTAGGTACTCAGAAGATCAAGATCATCTTCACTTCAGTTTATGTGGTGGTTCAGAAACTGAAGACAAGACCTTAGCAAAAGCTTCAGTTCAGATTGGTTGATAATTCCAAGACTAAAACAAAATATTTCACTTCTAGAAGGTTTACAAGGTGGGAAAAAGATTGCTTTATGTCAAAAGTAATAAAGCAATCTCCTTGGGAATGATAATTCTAAAGTTGGTATAGAAGTACTTCAACTTTCCTTAAAGAACTATATCTGGTACTATAAAGCATGGCTGCATTAAATGGTAGCTCAACCACTCATTTAATGCTTGACATGTGTATTAGGATAACTTGTAAACCCTAATTCTTTTGCATATAAAAGGAAAGGGATGTTGAGAGTAAATGTCATCTCTTCCAATTAATGTGAAACACATTAAAGAGTTTATTTATCTCTCAAACAAACTGAACAAAACTGCTGAAGCTGAAGCTTTGGTTCTAGTCAAGTAGTTTGTTTTCTAATTCTCATAACTTTGGTTAGTGATTAAGTTTGAAGAAGATAACACCCTAATTATCATTCAACCACCTTGATATTCTACAAGCAAGGTGTGTCATAGATTCTTTATTTGATTCTAATAAGAATGATGACATCAAATAACGTCACTTTTATAACATCATTTATCCCATGTAAATAACCCATTTTGTATAATTATTGCAAAGAATTGTTACTTAATCATTTATATTTGAGAATTACAGTAATTATGGAGTACTTGGTGAAGAATAGCAAAAAGGTTTGCATTCTGGAGCTTAAACGAAGAAATAAGAAGATTATTGTTCTATTGGGAATTAAAGTCTTCATACTTAATACCGCCAAGACAGAGTTTGTACTGCCAAGCATAATTTAGTACTCAGTTTATAACTAACATTATTAACTGTGTTAATACTGCCAGTACTAATCAGTTAGTACTGCTAGTGTAATTAGTACTGCTAGAGCAAAGTTAGTACTGCCAGTACTAACTTAATACTGCTGATAGACTGAAGTTAATGATGATTGAGAAGATTACATCTGAAGTTAATGCTGATTGAGAAGTTTATATGTTGATTATGAAGATTACATGGAAAGTTAATGCTGATTGAGAAGATTACATCTGAAGTTAATGCTGACTGAAGTTAATGCTGCTAGTGAATACAGTTAATTTTGATTGAAAATACAAAAGGAAACAATATATTCTATATGCTACAAAGGAAACAAGATCAACATTATTGATGGAGTGATGATATGCTTTAAAGAGAAGATTTAGTTTCCTTATAAAGTTTCCTTGTAATTAATGTGTAATTAATTGTATTAATTATGTTTCCTTCTACGTCTTATGATCTCTCTATATAAAGAGATCATACACACATAGTTTTAAAAAAATAAAGAAAAAGTGTGTGTGTAGAGATATAGCTTTAAGGTTGTAAACCCTATCACTAAGTTAGAGTGATCGTATTAATATATTGAAGCTTGTTGTGTTATATCTTTGTGTCAATCATAATTCACTGTTTAATTGAATATACTTCTTAGTGGTATAAGCTAGATTCCGCATAGCTTATATCATTCAAATCAAAGTTTCATCCTTAGTATTTTTGGATTTATCCAAAGTTGCTAACCTTACATCAAGCTAAGGAGAACAAGATCAGTTTTAGGACCAACAAGTGGTATTAGAGCTTGTTGTGAAGCTTTGAATAAGAAGAAGAGCATCCTACAAATTTTGCATTAATGGCATCTTCAAGAAGTTCTTCCAGTTCAGATTCTGAGGTAGATTCTTGTTCTAAATCATGTATGAAAGCTTATGCTACTCTTAAAGAGCAATATGATAATTTGTCTTCTGATTACAAAAAGTCTCAATTTAATTTGTTATCTTATAAAGTAGGTCTAGAATCAATAGAAGCTAGACTAGTTTATTATAAGAAAAAATGAGACTGTGTTAGAAGATAGCATAAATGTCTTAAAACTTGAGGTTAGACTAAGAGATAATGCCTTAGATGTATATAAATTAAATTTGGAAAAAGCTGAAGCAGAAAGAGATCAATTAAAACAAACATTAGAAAAGTTTCAAAATTCATCCAAGTCTTTAAATGAAATACTTGAATGTCAAGTAATTGACAAGTTTAAAAAGGGACTAGGATATGATGCAGCTACTGTAGCTTCTCCTGCAGTAGAAGGTTTTGTGAATTTAACTAATAAGTCTGGATTAGATAAGGCATATCATGCAGTTCCCCCACCTCTAACAGGAAATTTCATACCTCGCAAACCTGATCTAACTTTTATAGATGAAATTGTAGAGAGTGAAAATTTGGATGTTACTACTGTTGTTACACCTAGCAATGAAAAGACAGTTGAAAATAAGGGTGTGTTCAACACAGTTGAATCTAATACTGTTAGGAGAGAGTGTTGTGCCCTAATTAATGAGGATTTGGTGTCAGATGGTAAGAAGAAAACCGTTGTTCCTACTATTCCTAAAGTTGATGTTGTTAGACCAAAACAACAAGAAAAACCAGTTAGGAAAATAGTTAAGTTATGTACAGGTTACAAAAACCTAGGGGAAATCAAAGAAACTGGAATAATCAAAAGTCCCAACAACTAGGAAATGATTTTGTGATGCACAATAAAGCCTGCTATGTCTGTGGAAGTTTTGATCACCTCTAGTATACATGTAAACAAAAGATACAGCTAAATGGTCAAAGGGAGGAAAAACCAGTGTGGAATAATGCAAGAATGGTGAACCATCAAAATTCTCCAAGAATTACTCACCCCGATCCAAAAAGACACATGGTTTTAAGAAAAATCTTAACTAGGTCTGGCCCAATTTCACTTAATACTGCCAGACAAAGTTATCTTAATGCTGTTTGTTGCTATTGCTCAAGACAAGTTAATACTGCTAGACAAAAGGCAGTGGTTAATGCTGTTAGAATGAATCGGGTTAATGCTGTTAAAGCATTAGCATGTTGGGTTTGGAGACCTGTCAAACCTATTAGTGCATCAGTCACTTTGAAGAAATATGATTATGTTGATCCAAGAGGAAGATCCAGGTCTGTAATGGCTTGGGTTCCCAAGAAGGTCTGAGTTTCTTATGTGCAGGGCAACCCAGAGACAAAATTGGAAGATTTAGTAAGGTTAAACAGCCCTAAAGATGAAAAGAGAGCAGGAGCAGAGTTGACTCAACAAAATGACAAGTCACAGTACAAGAAGTAAAGAAGTGTTTGATTACATCCTCCAAGTCAAGATAAAGCTTTTATCCAGAAACTTGAAGATTCAGAAGATGAGCATTAAGTTTAGGGGAGGATTGTTGGGATCAAGAAGCCTTTAATGAAGAAACTTGATGATTAACAAGATGAATATCAAGTTTAGGGGAGGATTGTTGGGATCAAGAAGCCTTTAATGAAGAAACTTGATGATTAACAAGATGAATATCAAGTTTAGGGGAGGATCGTTAGGAATTAAAGTCTTCATACTTAATACTGCCAAGATAGAGTTTGTACTGCCAAGCATAATTTAGTACTCAGTTTATAACTAATAGTATTAACTGTGTTAATACTGCCAGTACTAACTTAATACTGCTGAAAGACTAAAGTTAATGATGATTGAGAAGATTACATCTGAAGTTAATGCTGATTGAGAAGTTTATATGCTGATTGTGAAGATTACATGGAAAGTTAATGCTGATTGAGAAGATTACATCTGAAGTTAATGCTGACTGAAGTTAATGCTGCTAGTGAATACAGTTAATTCTGATTGAAGATACAAAAGGAAACAATATATTCTATATGCTACAAAGGAAACAAGATATGCTAAAGAAGGAAACAAGATCAACATTATTGATGGAGTGATGATATGCTTTAAAGAGAAGATTTAGTTTCCTTATACAGTTTCCTTGTAATTAATGTGTAATTAATTGTATTAATTATGTTTCCTTGTACGTCTTATGATCTCTCTATATAAAGAGATCATAGACACATAGTTTTAAAAAAATAAAGAAAAAGTATGTGTGTGTAGAGATATAGCTTCAAGGTTGTAAACCCTATCACTAAGTTAGAGTGATCGTATTAATATATTGAAGCTTGTTGTGTTATATCTTTGTGTCAATCATAATTCACTGTTTGATTGAATATACTTCTTAGTGGTATAAGCTAGATTCCGCATAGCTTATATCATTCAAATCAAAGTTTCATCCTTAGTATTTTTGGATTTATCCAAAGTTGCTAACCTTACATCAAGCTAAGGAGAACAAGATCGGTTTTAGGACCAACATGTTCTGACAACCAATACGCCATATCCATCAAGGAAGATACGGCGTATCTATGCCTACACTTCACTAAAGACCACGAGGGAACAAGATCCAATACGTCGTATCCAGGAAAGACCAATACACTGTATTCAAGCCATATGGAAATAAAATATTCTAGAAGATATCGAATGTGGTCCCTACTCCAAGAAACCCCCAATACGCCGTATCAAATACTTTCAATATGTCGTATCGACCTTTTTCTAGACCTTATAAATAGAAAACTCAAAAATGAGTTTGAGGGGTGCTAAATCATATTTTCGATACCTAAACCATAAAAGTCGATTTTCAGAGGAGAAAAAGAGCAGAAGAGGTCTTGCAACGTGATTAATTCAATAGGAAACAACTTGTAATCTCTTATACTCTTGTAATCATTCAGTTTTTGGTATCATTCGTTAACTCTGTTAGTTTACCTTGGCTAAATTATTACTATTGTATTGATTATGAAGTTTGAAGGCTAATACCTTCGGGTATTAGCCATTATTATGAATATCTGAATGTTTGGTTTGTTTATCTCGATTGCTTAATTTATCGTTGATTGCTTGTTTATGTTTATCAATTTATACTTGTTTACATGCTTTTGTATGCGACCTATCATTCAACTGGATTTAGTGATACGGACCAAGTAATCTAGATGTCGGGATAGCTCTCTATATAGTGATTTATACATCTAGACCAATAGGATCACAAATAACAACCTATCTTTGCCCTTAGATTGTGAGCTTAGTTGGACCGGCAGGTGACCCAGCGATCAACGAATACGTTCTCAATTAATTGTTAAAGACTTGGTTAGTGGACTGCTAGTGTATGAATTGCCATTAAACAGTAAGTGGGTAAAGTCTTTATGAGCTAGGGTTTAAGAAGATCACCATTGCTTTAATCCCTAAGATAGATTATAAATAGCAAATAAGGATGCATTATGTGGATGCATTTAATTGTGACAGAATTCTATGTGTCTAGGCTTAAGGAAGAAGTACCGCCTTAATCTTAAGAATGATATGCCTCCCCGAGATAAGTAATTATTACACTAAATAAACAAACCAACGTTCTGATTGGATTAATAATGGTTAATACAGTTTTCTTATATTTGGCTCGACCGCTCTTTTATCTTTTGTTAATTTGCTTGCATATGTTTTAGTGTTTTAAGTTAATTTTAGTCACCACCAAACCCGTGCCAGTCTCTCAGGCTAAAAACCCCCCTTATCTGTTAGATTTAAGATTAACATAGGTTTAGCATAGGTTTATGTAGGATCCCTTAACAGTTTACTTCATAGAATCAAACACGAATTAGAACTAGAAAGGAGAAAGAAAGAGTTGTTCTAGAGAGAGAGTTTAGAGAGAGAGATGAGAGAAAAGAGAAATGGAATTATATTTGAAAATGAACAACTAACTCTTTTCTAAATAGAAAAGAGTTTATATACCCCGTCGCGTTAAATGACGCGCGAGATATTTAACTAGGACCCGCAGAGATAGAATTAGAAGATTTAGTGAGGTTAAACAACCTAAAGATGAAAAGAGAGCAGGAGCAGAGTTGACTCAACAAAATGACAAGTCACAGTACAAGAAGTAAAGAAGTGTTTGATTACATCCTCCAAGTCAAGATAAAGCTTTTATCCAGAAACTTGAAGATTCAGAAGATGAACTATCAGTTTAGGGGAGGATTGTTAGGATCAAGAAGCCTTTAATGAAGAAACTTAATGATTAACAAGATGGATATCAAGTTTAGGGGAGGATTGTTAGGAATTAAGTCTTCATACTTAATTACTGCCAAGATAGGAGTTCGTACTGCTACAAGCAAAATTTATTACTCTCAGTATAACTAATAGTATTAACTATGTTAATACTGCCTAGTTTACATAACTCAGTTAGTACTGCTAGTGTAAACATAGTACTGCTAGAGCAAAGTTAGTACTGCCAGTACTAATTTAATACTGCTGAAAGACTGAAGTTAATGATGATTGTGAAGATTACATGGAAAGTTAATGTTGATTGAGAAGTTTATATGCTGATTGTGAAGATTACATGGAAAGTTAATGCTGATGAGAAAGATTACATATGAAGTAATGCTGCTGACGTTAATGCTGCTGTTGATTACAGTTAATTTGCTTGTAGATACAAAAGGAAACATTTTATTCTTATATGCTACAAAGGAAGACAAGATATACTAAGAAGGAAAGCAATAAGATCAACATTATTGGGGGGATGTTGGGGGGGGGGGGGTATACAGTGATGTTAATGCTTCTAAAGAGAAAGATTTAGGTTTCCTTATACACATTTCTTTGGTTTAATTAATGTGTAATTAATGTGTAATTAATTTGTACTTAATATGTTCTCTGTACGTCTTATGGAATCTCTCTATATTAAAGGAGGTCATAGACACATTGAGTTTTAAAAAATCATAAAGAATAAGCTATTATGTGTAGAGATTTAGCAGTCAAGGTTGTAACCCTCTATCATAAGTTAGAGTGATCGTATCAATATATTGTAGCTTGTTGTGTTATATCTTTTGGTCAATCATAATTCACTGTTGGATTGAAAATTACTTCTTAGTGGTATAAGCTAGATTCCGTCTTAGCTCTTATATCATTCAAATCACAGTTTATCCTTAGTATTTTTGGATTCTAGCTAATGTTGCTACTCTTAGATCAAGCTAAGGAGATAGATCGAGTTTTAGGACCCAATATGTTCTGGACAACCAATACGGCCATATCCATCAAGGAGATACGGCGTATCTAGGCCAACACTTCACTAAAGTACTTGAGGAACAAGATGCCAGTACGTTCGTATCCAGAAAAGACCAATACACTGTATTCAAGCTCGTTTATGGAAATTATAATTATTCTAGAAGATATCGAATGTTGGTCCCTACTCAGGAAACCCCCAATACGCTGTGTCAAATACTTTCAAGTATGTCGTATCGAACTTTTCTAGACCTTATAAATAGGAAAATCAAAATTGAGTTTGAGGGTTGCTACAATCATATTATTCGAGTCACCTAAATCCATAATTAAAAGTCGATTATTTTTTAGAGGAGAAAAACAGAGCAGAAGAGGTCTTGACAACATGTGATTAATTCCAATAGGAAACATCTTGTAATTCCTATACTTATTGTAATCAATGCCAGTGTATTGGTATTCATTTGATTACTCGGTTAGTTGAGACCTTGGCTAAACTATTACTATTGTATTGATTATGATCTTGATGAAGGATGAATTACCTTCGGGTATTGCCATTATTATGAATATACTGAAGGTTTGGTTTGTTTATCTCGATTGCTTAATTTAGATCGTTCATTGTTGTTTTATGTTTATCAATTTTTATATTGTTTACATGCTTTTGTATGCGACCTATCATTCAACTGGGATTTTAGTGATTACGGGGACCAAGTAATCTAGAGTCGGTGATTGCTCTTATATAGTTGATTTGATACATCTGACCGTAATAGGATCACAAATAACGGACCTATCTTTGCCTTTATGATTGTGAGCTTGTTGGACCAGCAGACGTGAACCTAGAGATCAACGATACGTTTCAATTATTGGTAGACTTGGGTTTTAGTGGAATGCATAGTCGCTATGTATTGATTAAAAAGTAAGTTGGGTTAAAGTCTTTATGGTGAGCTAGGGTTGTTAACCAAGATCACCATTGCTTTAATCCCTAAGATAGTTTATAATTAGCAAAGAAGGATGCTATTATGGGAGCATTTCAATTGTGACAGAATTCTTAGTGTCTTGGTTTAAGGAAGACAGTACACCTTAATCTTAAGAATGATTATGCCTCCGAGATAAGAATATTGCACTAATTAAACAAAAACAACGTTTAATGAATTGGATTTAATAATGGTAATACAGTTTTTTTATATTTGGCTCGACCGCTCTTTTATCTTCTGTTAATTTGCTTGCATATGTTTTGTTAGTGTGTTTAAGTTAATTTTAGTCACCACCAAACCCGTGCCAGTCTCTCAGGCTAAAAACCCCCCTTATCTGTTAGATTTAAACAATTAAACATAGGTTTAGCATAACGTTTAACATAGAATAGAATTGAACTTAGTTTAGATAACCTAAAATATTAATAAATTGAAAGATTTTTTTCTAGCTTCTTAGTTGATAGACATCCTACTTACCACAAAACTAGCACAGGACGGGTACATGCCAGTTTAATGTGTTGTTTTTTGGTTAAGTCGGTAAAATATAAATTTAAAACTTGAAATCATAAAATTAACACCACATAACGACACATCAAGTTTTTGGCGCCGTTGCTGGGGAGTGAAAATTTAATCTTGAATTTTATTTGATAGTTTGGTTTTTAACATTAGATAAGATCTAACCCTTAGGATTAGTATAATTTAGATTAAAGTATAATTCTGTATATTTGTCTTTAATTGTTTTGTTTTATTATTTGTGTGTTTATTGTTTGTGTGATTTAAATTGTTTTCATAATTCAATGTTCTGGATATCGATTAAAACCGAAACGGCGTATCCACTTCCCAATTGATACTGACCGTATCTAACTTTATGTCCAATACAGCGTATTTATTCAAAACATTAATACGGCGTATTCAGATCCATCTATGAACGACGTATCGATCATCTGATACAGAATCAGAATCTGAGATTTCGTATTTGATTTCTGTGCTTAATTTTTCTATCTATCTTCAGAGCAAATCCTGCTGATATTTTTACCGTTGTAACATATCAGTACTATAAGAGTCATAGTCGATTGTAAGAATGGCAGATTAAGAACAAAAGAAATCAACTATTGAAAGGATTTGTGACTAAGTGAGACCAAGTAGATTACTATTCAGGAATTTGTCATGCATTACGGTGTAACGAAAGAGGCTCTAAGCTGAAGAAAATTCTTGATGATTTTGCATGTGAAAAATACCTTTTGTTATTGGTACTAATGGGGAGACTGCGGATCGAAGCATATCGAAGTACTATCGAAACATTGTTTGATCCCAATTGATTTACCGAATGTAAATCAGATAAACTTAGAGTTGTTGTTTTCCCAATCTCATTGGTTGGAGATGCATGGAGATGGTTTGATGGAATTAAAGGATCAATTACTAGTTGGGTCGATTTAACTGCTAATTTTTTTAGAAAATACTACCCGGTTCCCTACCTCTGCGCAATCTAATTCTTGCACACCATAATTAAGTGGGACCCTACCTAATCACGGAGTTCGAAATTGGTTGGCCTCAATGTTTATGAACTATTGAGATAGTAGATATATTCACTAAAGGAGCGGTTGGGGATAAATGGAAATTGGGAGGCTCGATGAAGTGAGCCAGCAAATGAAAGACTTTCGATCCGAAGGAAAATAGTCAGGGATGATGAACAAGAAATCAGTGTAATTATAGGATTGAAACAAACTTGTCGATTATGAAACACGCTTGTGGCGAAAAATTCAAAGAGTTCAATTACCTACTCAAGATAGACCCGGATGTCCTTACTGATGATATTGTGGGATTCAAAACTTATGACGAATTCAAAGATGATTGGATTTATGAATGGAACCAAAATGTGCCATGGGTACACAAAATTCCATGGACAAAGAATGGAGTATGGAAAGAACCAAGTCCAGTTAAACATCATTGTAAGCCATTTAATTTTAAAAGTGGGTATTCAGAGTGGCCTACCTGTAGCTGGAAAGAAGATGGATATGGTAATGGAGAAAACTTACCAGGAGCTTACATAGTAGGAGACACACTACATTACCAAGATTTAGAATGGTACGATGCTTTAAAGGATAACGAGCTGAAAGAAGAAGCTTTGAGAAATAAGGCTATCATGGAATGATTAATCAATGAAGATGTTGAATCGAATAATGAAGGATGGAAAAGTTGGGACAACTTTGAAAGTACCAACGGTGATCATAATGAATGGGAATATGAGAATGAACATGAAGATGATGAAAGGCATGAGTTATGTGGTAATGAAACTCATGAGTTGCCAGTTTGCTATATAAGAAGATTCGAGATGGTTAAGTATTCATTAAAGGATGACGAAGATGAAAACGATGACTTGACGAATACAAGTGAAGATGCATGCCGAGCATACCAAGAAATCTTTCGCAAGTTGGACGAAGGATGGATGGTGACACGCATAGAGTGAAGAAAGCTGGATGGAAAAAGTCTAACTTAAAGACTAGCTGAAACAAAAGTTCTTCCCGGGAGACAACCCGGATTGTTATTTATTTTTATCGAGTATGTCTTCCCAGACATTAATACGGCGTATCCGCTCCATACCATACGGCGTATTGAATGTTTGGACGTTATCAGTCTTTTATTTTTATGCACTTTAAACATTATTGTCAGTTATGTCAATACGGCGTATTCATGCACATGATACGGCGTATTCAATAGACTGACCCGTATTTAGATAGTTTTTACAGGTTTCTCAATACGGCGTATTCCAATTTATAGATACGGCATATTGGTCTCCTGTACAATTTATTTAGCTTATTTAAATTAACCGTAGATACCCGAGATAGGATTTTGCATGTTTTTCCTATATTTTGCACAGGACCTCACTGAAAAGAATCGATGATGTTTGTGAAGTATCTACAATCTGGAAATCTAGAAGTGTTAGAGTCTTGAAACTTCAAAATGGCTGTTCAACACGCATCCTTGCTCACAAACTCAACTTAAAGAATCTACCGAACAAAATATCAGGGGACCCTCATTCTAATTCTTTTTAATTCCTGTTTTTAATGTTTTATCTATACAACGAGGACGTTGTATAATTTAAGTGGGTGATGGGAATTAGAATGTATACTTGTCTTATTTTTCATATAAAATGCTTAAATTATGCTCAAATTAAAAAAATTCAAGCATACTTTTGTGAAATTACTTGTTACATAACCCGCATACAATAACGCTTATTATATATTGTGAGGATTTAACCTTATCCGTTTCCAAATGTTTACCCAAATTCCACAAAATATGAGTGTGCCGGTGATGTTGTAAACTTTAGAACTTGGCTTGGTATATCTATTCGAGACCACAATAATGAGTATTATGGATTTAGATGGAGTAACTTGTTTAAATTGGTAAAGTTCTAGGATTACATCCAAAAAGCCTTTATATGTTGTTTATTAACTAACTACACTGGTTAGTTAAATCCCCGTATAAACCCTTTGTTTACTCTCATCTTAAGAGTAAGATACCCCTAGAAAAACCAATTGAGCCAATCCTTTAGGAATTACACCAACTATTTACTTCGTTACACCACCTTAGCCTACCCTGTTAGATTAAGTCCATTTATCAGTTGCTAGTTTCTTAAAGTGTAAGGTATGTATTTCCGAGTCTTGTGTCAATTTTCTATCTTTTGTACGGTTGGGAAGAAATTTGTACATTGCAAATGGGAATGTATAAAGTAGTCAAAACTCATGTATTTTTACTACCAACACAATTATTGGTACGTCCGAAGAATGAAGAATTATCGAAGGAATTATCCAGAGTTATTATGATCATGAAGATGGTGAAATTACACCGAGTTTCGTAGTATAGTTTGAAAAAAATAGAAAATCACAACAAAAAAAGAGGAGGAAAGTTTGAAGATAATAGTTTTGCAAAAGCTTAGACT